>MJUU01014097.1:21258-32461 GCA_002080025.1 Modiolus philippinarum | reverse complement strand
ATGTAGCAAACAGATTCAGATACAAGGCAGGCTGATGGCATTGAAAATAACTTGTAGTAGTTCCAATGTCATACTCATTAGTGCTAAAGATCGTGATAGTGTGTCTGTTGAGACATTGAAGTGACCCGTAATATGCTTTACAACCAATTAAATCTCAGGCACAAAGCAATGTAAAGAATATCATCCCCTGACAATGTGAATTCAGATTGAAAGAAAGGTTGCCTCACCGATTTGCCAGTTATTCTTCTGCTGTCATATTGTCTGTTGTTATGGCCGTAGACTTGAGATAAAAAGTAGCTGTGGATTAACTCAAAGCCAAATGATATGCCTTCCAATATTTGTGTGTTTGTTCTTTCTGTTGTATAAGAGCCTACAGTCCTGAGGCCAAGCTTCCTTCTAGACACCGACATGCTTGGAAGTATCAGGGAGCCAGGAAAGAAATGTTTCTGATAGTGATGCATTATGGATTTCGTTCTCTCTGCCCATCTGCACACTCTGTTACTCATATGTTAACTTATGACCTAGTCAGTAAAAGCACAACAGGAGCAATGACAGTCACAGTGTGAGAATATCATTTCATTTTTTGATGTTTGAAGTAAATCGGGTTATTAATAAATACTTTCCACTAAACATTCTGAGATAGAAAAAAAAGCAACAACTGCACAGAAGGGTATATTAAATGTGAATATCCCTCTGAGGACCCAAATTACAATTGAAAATTCCTACCAGGTGAATAGTACTTATTATTTATAGTGGTAGGTTTCTAGTGATAAAAATAAACAAATTGTAAATTAAAACCCATAAAATAAATATCTTGTCACTATACATTCTGACAATAGAAATCGAACGTGCAACTGTATCTTTGGTAAAACAGAGAATATTGACTCATTGGACATCAATTATGTGTCCTAATGAAAAACTTATATACCAACTTACAAACATGAGATATAATAGAACGCAGGTAGTGGTAAAAGAAGGAATTATGACAATGTCAAAAAACTTACGGACAAAAAACTTCTGCGATAGAAATTGAACTGAAAAGGCCAATTTGAAGAAGTCACTAAGCTGAGTGGCGAGCTAAGTAATTTATATGCAAAGAATGGTATTGCATGACCAGTGAAACACGTCTATTTGATTTAAAAAGAATCAGGCATTCTTTGTCTTGTCCTATCTAAATATATTTTCAATATTCTAATGGAATATAGCAAGTTTGTAGAATAATAAGAAAGAAGGGCTTGGATAAAAAGGACATTTGTCCTAGATAGATGAGCGAAACGTCAGCTGGTTATTGAAAAGTAGCTTAAGTAGAACGAATTCTTTCAGAACACTAATCATTGACGATTGATCACATTACATCGAAGACAGCATTCGAGATGTGGTTGGATCCTCAGACAGAAAAGCCTTATTATATGATTCTGTTTCAGATAGCAACGATGAAGTATGATGCAGAACTAGGTTTTATGTATTTGGATGCAGTATCCTTCCTTTAATACACTAAAAGAAAATGAACGGGAGTGTGAAGCAGGGTTTTTTTGCTTGTATGTATGGATCCCCTGAAGGACTTGAAAGGAAGGAGATGCGTAATAAAACATTCCATTTCAAGAAGCTTACATTCGGTTTACAATTAAAAACAAAAGATAACTGTAAATACTTACAATGGTCGAAAATTACAATCACTAGCAACAATCCAAAGGCCAGGGCACTTTAAAAACACTAATGAAATACAAACGAAAACAGCGATAGGAACTCAGGTTAGCCGGACTTGACATCGGCACTTGCAAAGGCAATCGGTAGGGTTTAACCGGGTCATGGGTACCCAACCTCTCCTTCCTCTATCCCGTTTCTATAAAGTATGATAAACATTCGAATCATACCCAGTACAGGTAGACTACCAACTCTAAGTCCACTATCTTGAAAATGAAGAGAATGACAGAAAACTTAGAATTTAGAATTTAGAATTTATGGCTTCCATACTATTCGATTCTAATGCTGCTGATGAGAGTTACTCCTTGAAACACGTGTACAGCATAACGAAATTTACTGTTAATGATGTACTTTTGTTTTGGCTAAGGAGTGCTCGCCGCGATGCCTACTAGCTCAAGGAGCCTCGTCTGCTGGTAAAGCACTGTTGCACTACGGAAGAAAATTGAAACTGAAAACTCTCAGAAGGGAAGAGTTTGGTAAATGTAGATATATACAGTTAATTTGTCTTATTTCTTTATTCATCTTTTACTGAAATTAATGTATGTATGCTATTATGTATTATTATTATTAATTTTTCTATTCCTTATTATTTTTGTTTTATAAAGATATATTTTGGTAATATTGTAGTGTAGTGTGCTTTGCTGCTTTGTATATATGTTTAAGGAGAGGACTATTTGTAAGTTGTTATAACTTGTTGTCTAGTCCTTTTGCTATATTTATGCAATAAAAAATAATATTAAACTATTAAACTAAACAATAGACCTGGGATAAAAAGTCGCTCTGAATTACATGTAATACAAAGACAAATTAGCTGCCTTCTTTTTTCTCCCTTTGAATATGCTTCTGACTTTTGTTGTTACATTTATTACAAGTGGGTTTTCTTTCTGTTGTACAGGAAACTATAACCCTGAGGCACAGATTCTTTCTAGATGCCAACAGGCCCACAAGTAAGGTTGAACGCATCTTTCAGATAGCTAAGAAAGCACTGGTACTGTCAGAGATACACAATTCATTTCATTGTTCTCTGGCTGTCCACTATTGACTAAAGGTTAATAGTAAAGGAAGAAAATATCTGGAAGCCAATGTTGAAGAAGATAAAACTGAATGGGTAAAGTGTGAAGAAGCCATATGGGAATATAAAATTTCTGGCTGTTATAGCTGAAGACTTAAAAAACAGAATTTATTCTATGACGGAGGGATCCGGTGATGAAAAATTAGACTTCAGCCTGTTCTATAAAATTCCCCTGAAACAGAACATTCTGAGAATGAGCCAATTCTGACTTCTGTAACGATATCAGAATACCAATTCCATTTTCTGTTTGAGAAGCAAGTGATTGGAATCAGTGACCCAAAAAGTCCAAATAAAAAGTTTTAAGTGAATTGACAGAGAAAAGGGAAGCTGTTATCTATTGAGAAATTTTTGTGAAATTTAGAAAATCGGACTAAAGCCCAAAAAGTAGAGTTTGAAATTGATGCAATGTATTTCCCCGAAAGGGAAGCAATTCCCTAAAAAGATGAACGTGGAGGGAATCATCTATTAGGATGAGACTGATTTTATCCTAAACAGGAAGAACACAAGATTGGTATACTTTCTGTATTTGTAAGGGATGCCAAAATAAATATATAATCAGGACCGAAAGATCTATAATTGGCATGACACTTCTTCCAAAATTCTAATTAGAACTAAGAAAGTATGTGAGTATTATCCAGGAGACTATAGATAATCCAGCCTCTCTGTTGTTCCTCTCGAAATCAATGACTGGATTTTCTTCAACAGACGAATTCGCTTCTCTTTGTCTGATGTGTAAAACAGAGCGGTTGAAATATCTGAAAGAGGATGTAACCTTAGAAACCGAAGATGAAGAATAATTGAAAACTCATGAGTCAGTTTTGCTTTTTCCCGATTAACTCGGAAAGTGTGTGAGTCTCACTCCTGTTAGAATCCTAAAGTCGATGGGAAAAACAGAAGACAGGAACAAAAGATTGTTCCTTCCTTCAATAACGTATCTGTTATAAACAAGGAGGCAACTTTCCTTATCTTATTTGTGATTTTTATCGTACGAAAAATTGGGATTAGAGGCAATAGAAGTAGATAGACGATTACTCTCTTCCTTTTTAAGAATCTGGTGGACAGAGGGTTTGAAACAACCGGACGTTTGTCATGTTTACCTGGAGATCAATCTTGACAGGTTTTGGCATTTCTTTCATCTCCTGGATTGTAGAATGTTTTGATAAGATTCTAGGAATTTGATAAAAGCGACGGTATAAACCTTAGGTTTTTCTACTGATTTGGATCTTTCTTTGGAAGTCATAGCTTTATCAGATATTGGCACTGATTTTCTGTAGAGGGGTTGCTGCTATGAATGCCTAAATGTGAAAGTAACTTTTTCCGCACCCCTTGAAGAAGTGCATGTACATGCATGTTTAAATTCTGGAAAAGGCTTGAAAAGATTCTTAAGACAAACCACATAAAGTTTCAAACGTTTATCAATATTTTTAACCCTAGGTGCAAGCAAATGAACCCGTTCTTCTTCTGACAGAATAATATTTGGCCATTAATTGACCCAAAGAATGTGAAATCTCCCCAGACTCTGTACTACTATATAAATGCCCTCCTCAAGAGTGGCAACTATGTTCAAAGAAGAATGAGCATACTTATCTTACCTAGATATATCCGAAGAGCAAAATTAAACAATTAGACGCCAGCCTGTGATTACTAGAATATAACAAAGAATTTAAAGGTCAAATGAAACACATAACTGGGGTGTCAATGGACAAGGACAACTTTAAAACCTAGCAGAATATGGCATAGAAAAAACCGAAGTCTTTGTTTCACAACATTAAAGTCCCGTTTAAATGATAGACAGTGGCATTGGACACAACTGCATCAACATGATGGAATACTTAATGGGTCACTGAAGTCACACCAGAAATTCCTATCGGGAGCTATATCTATTGTTAGGTTGTTTCCCAGACATGCCGTTTAAGTCACAGAAAAGGTCAGGGAAGCAAAGGTGGAAATATAACAACACATACTCTTCAAAGTTAGACCTAATCACAATATAAAAATATCAACAACCAAAATGTCAAATATAAGCGTTTTCGTATGTTCAATGGGAACGAATCTCCCAGTCGCAGCAACAAAATGGAACGGATAATATTCATATTTAATCAGTCTCTGAGACCTACTATAAAATGACAAAGGGCTAGTAACGTATATCCATCTGATCTGAAAAATGAAAGATGTAATTTGTGTATTCTTTCACAAAAAAGGGACATAAACTTTATTTCAAATGAGTCTTATTACAAATGGCCTGATAGCTTCAAAGAATGATCATTACCCAAAAGGTCCAACGTTAAACCAATGACGTAAATTGACAATATACGTCATATTTAAACTATGTTCCCCGCTCGTGGTATTTGATGGAATGCCGTTGACTTGCCGGATACATTTTAGCCAAGGGGACAACTAAGGACTAATGTCACAAAGTTTGGTTCCGATTACCCAAGTAGTCGCAGATGGGGGATCTTTTATGCTTCGACATAAGATCCAGTTAAACTATTTTCATCGCCCCTGGCCTTCTTTGGTGTGATGTGTACATGCCGGACATATCTGCAAAGTGGACAACCCAATGACTATTGTGACCAAGTTTGAATAAAAATTTTATGGCGGTCGGACAAACAAACGACGGACGCCAAACAATTTAATAATAGTGAGAGTAAAACTTCAAAAAAGCAATATTTTTTGTATGATGCTTGTGTAGTCGTTGTCCGATAGGGTCTTCAAGTCGCATTCAATTTTGAAACTCGGTTCCGTGTAAAATTGTACCCGGAAGTTGCACTTTAAAGTGAAAGTCCGCAAAATTATGGAAACGTGAATATAAACTGCTTATATAGTTCTAACACACATGACATATTTCGTTTTTTGTATTTTTAATTCATTGTTGCAAAAAAACGCATTTTATTCACAAAATGTCTAGTCATGGAGGGTCACGTGACATTGTGCAGAGGGCGCTCTGTGTACTGACATCAAGTTATAACCAACGAGTACCGCTATAAGGCGTATGTCAACAACGATCACTAACGATATGACAAAAGTTCATGATTGCATTTTCAAAAAAAATCGCCGTTCGACTCATGACTGACATATATTTTTGCTTATTTTGCGTAAAAGATTCTTAACATTCTTTTAAATCTATGTTGTTTTCAGTTTCTATATCACGCAATGATAACGGGCTAGCAGTACAATATTTTTATAAACATTTTACGCGCCTGTCTACTGTGACAATAATTGTCAAAACGAAGGCGATACAATGTTTGATATTTAGAATAGCGTTTACCTATATTTATGTACCATTCTGTGAATTGGCCTAATTACACTTTCTTTACCTGTCGGGTCATCTGCTAATGATTGACTTTTTAATCTTGTTACATTTATTTATGATTTCGAGGTGCAGGTGTGTTTATTCGTGTAAACGCCCGTGTAGAAATTCCATGTTTCAACTTCCAACAAACACGAAAATATACAATTTTTTTTCTGCTGCACCTATCTAAATATACTTCAATGAAAACTAAATAATAAAAAAATGAACATGATCATCGTAATTAGATCACCGTCAGGTGTACTGTTGTGTCCAATCTCTGGTACACATATTTTGTTTGTATTTTTTCTTGATATGCAGACAGGTGGAGATGCCGTCTCGATTCTGAATGTTTTGTAAATAAATGTTGACAAGTTAACACTACAAAGATCCCCTCTGTATACCTCGAATGATTCTTTATTTGGGTGTGAGAAAAACATCGGTCACTACACAACGAAGGTGACTAGATACCTGAACATCCTCCAAGGCAGGTAAACTCTGACATTGTGATGTTTATTAAAACCAAAACGTAAAAATAAATGAAAGAAAGAAAAAAACAAAACATTTTACAAATAGCAAGAAAAAAAAACACAAAAACGAGAAAAAAAACATATACATAATAATAAAAAAAAACAAAATCAATTATTTCATTATCGAAATAAAAAGGTTAAATCCTAAAGTTAGTGATTCAATACTTTGAAAGATAAATTAAGATGTTGCAGTTTACGTTGAATACACATCTGTTTTGAAGGTATGCATCTTATATTTGACAAAAGGATCTGTAAAGCCTTAGACTTGCAAAAGTTGGATGTTGCGTTGATGAAATGTATATATATATAAATAATTCGCCCATAAAAGCTTTGAAGAAATAGAAGTTTCACTGAATACGCTGTTAAGAAGTTACATTTTGTTAACATAAAAATGTCCCATTTTGCTAGTTTAATAAAGAAGCTGAAACAGTACAATATTTTGCCTGTCCCCTTATATCCTATCAGTTTTCAACATGGAGCATGTCATATGCTTTTGATAAGGCACTGGTAAGTTACAGAATGTTTATTCTCTTCAGTGTGAATTTCTGACATTGATATGAATAGCCGTTCAAACAAGAAAAATGTTACAAGGCCCAACTTGGGACTGATATACAGTTCGACGTCACTCTAGAGGATGTAGTACATTTAAATATATGCTGAATTTACAAAATTAAAGCATCTACCGATCTCACTTCTAGCCCATTCGTCTTGTTGAACTTATAATATACTAACGTATTTTTTCTTTTTTTTCGGAAAGTAAAAAGGCAGTGCAGAATGTGAAGTACGGCCAGCCCGACAAATTTATTGTCTTATTTTTGCTTCTCTACTCTTATGCATGTTGCGCCGATATTGATAACGTACGTGAAAAGCATCATTTTGATAGATGTAGAGGACATAAGACAAAACAAAAAACTAATTTTGAATAAAGATTTTTATCATATTTTTCTCAATAACACCTGTTGTTATCAAATCAAATGAAATATCATCTCTATAGTCTGACAATTTTTTTCTCATTTTAAAATTACTGAACTCCAGGGAAGTTACTAATATTGACGATTTATTTTACCTTCATGAACATTTTAATCTGACTAAAGAATGATTTATGATCCTACCTGTAAAACGTTGATTGTACCAATTAACAAAATTTACCTGTACCTGTACCTGAGTCTTACATAATTGAACAATTTATCACCTGTATCCAAGGCTACAGTTTCATCGTGTACAGTGTATGTAATGCATTAACAAGAAGACCATAGTAATTATTTTTGCTTTCTACTGCAGCACGTTGATGTGCACTGTATACTGCACCATCATATGGATTATTACAAAAAAATCAACAGAAAAATTAGCATCTTTGTTACTGATTATGGATACTTTTAACGAAATCGTCGAATAACGTGATATATAACCTAGCTAAAAAGAGAATATGTATCCGTTTAGTTAGCTTTGATATGTTTGCTAGTATTTTTTGTATTTTCGATAACGAGAGGCAAAACTTATTCAACTTGAATTTCGACAAAAAATGGAAAATGATGTAGAATTTTCTAAATATGGGATCTTTCACGATATTTAACTTGTATGCCATGCTCACGATCATATCACTGATTTTAATATCTATTGGTAAATTCAATTTGAAAATTTATCCGGTTCTTGGTCAAACCCATGATTACCCATGATTATCCTTTCTCTGAATCGTGTCTTCTCCGTAATTGTTAGTGATACAAATTATAATAAGGATGTTATAATAATCTGTATCAATATTTCGTCACTTCCGATCCAAAATGGCGATACTCATAACTGTACGACGGTCAACTTTTAACTCTAACTATCTCCCTTCATAAAAAAGTTACACCACTGTAATTTTGCATGAAGCATTTTCGATATAAAGTGAATCGAATTAGGTAAAAAGTAAAAATTTGCGGACTTTCACTTTAAGCAAAAGACATGTATATGACGTTTCAATCACAATTGTGGACGTCATACTGCTGCAACGTCATGTTTTGGTGGGACAAGTTGTCAAATTGTAACTTTATCGTGAATCATCGAGACTTACAGACCCTAAAATGTTTGGTCGACAATCAAGAATCCGGAATTCCAACGAAGTGACACCGAGTACGGATCCCACCCTGGTAACAAAAGTGCGTTTCCTTTCCCGACAATTTTGAACTCTTTTTTGATCACACCTGAATCACCAGTACTACTACTAGTGGCAGTAGTGGCAGTGGTTTCCTAACCGACTAGATGATATAAATGTAATATATTAAGTCGAAAAAACGTATCTTAAATGTCTTTGAATTCCATTAGCCACTCTGTTAGGAACCCCTGAATCCAAAATCCCTAACAACGGATAGCTCTTGCCTTTTGCAACAAGTTTTTTACGAGTGAGGAAAATAAATGTTCAATTTGTATATACCTGCCAGCTCTGGTGATTTTGATATTCCCAGACGATTTAACTATAGACATTCCCAGATGATTTAACTATAAATGAGATGAGTTTCCCAGAAAATTTTGACGTCACGTACATTTTGTACATTGGACCACCTTCTTACTTTTTTTTAATGAATGAATTGCACCGGTTGACCTGGGGTCAATCGGCGCAAATTGCGTCACTTAACATTGTGACATTGGAAAATCTATATTGTGACGTCGAAATCTTCCTGGAAAATTCACGTAGTGGAAAGTCGTCTATATAGATTTTTGGAAGTGACAAGTCACAATGTTACTTGACACAATTTACTGTGATTGACCCCAGGTCAATCAGGGCAATTCAATCGTAAACAATAATTGGAAATTGGTCCATTGTGATACGAAATTTATGCATATATACTGGTAGCTCAGGATCCGTTCGATAGTCCGACAGCTCTATAGTCCGACAGTTCGATAGTCTGACAATTCAATAGTCTTTGTCAGTTTGGTATGTATTTTTTGGATGTTTCTATTTAATTTGATTATATTGATACTCACACAAGCTTCAGCCATCACACAAACATTAGTAAAAATAGCTTACCATCCTCCACCACTTGCAACTACCTACAGCTACATGTATACGCTACCATCATTACCACAAACGAATGTAATGAACACGTGAGCATAGTCTAGTGAGCAACTCAAGAGATACTATGATAATAACATTGTGTTTAGCAATGACTATGCCAAAATAGTGGTCAGGGTTGAGGCCATAGTGCACGACCCGAAGGGGAGTGCACTATGTGTATTCAACCCTGACCACTATTTTGGCATAGTCATTGCTAAACACAATGTTATTATCATTATTATGCTGACTGTGTCATTTATTTTCATGATTTTATTTCAATTTCCAAGTTAATAAATAGCTGTTCTATTCATTTAGTTACTGTCAGTTTAAAATTTCTGTATTTCAAATACATGTTGTCATGGAAATTTGAAAAATAATTTTTTATGGCAAATCTCAAAAATTCATTTATTTCATGATATAAAATGAAGAGATAAGTACAATGAATGGTCACAAGTGGGGTAAAAACTTTATTTTTTAAGAGTAGATCCCTACAGGTAAAATTTTCATCATTATTTGATTGACAGTACTGTAGCTCCGCCTTCAAAGTCATGTGACAGGCATAGTGCACGGCTGTACGTATACTATGCCAAAATAGTATATCAGATACTATTAATGCAGTTTCTTACAGGAAGCATAATAATAGTAAATAGTATTGTGCTACTAATAGGTAATATTAAAATAATTTCGAGTCAGATCGTATTTTAGATAGAACCACATAAGATAAGTATTGAAGATATAATAATTCATTTCAGTAAATGAATTCCTTTCACTTAAAATTATTGAAATGAAGACAAATCTGTTTTTCGGAGCAAAACGAATATGAAGATGTTCCTTTTTTAAGTTTTAGTTTTTCTTGTACTCATACTATCCCTTAAGCATTCAGTCTATTATATTTTGTAACTTTAAGTTTGTGTATAATAAATTCAATGGCATGATAGGGAAAAGAAAAAGTAAAGTACCTTTAGTAGTGTGAAGGGCTGGGAATGACACAGCATTGAAGATTGAAAATGTACACAACACTGACCAATCGGATTGCAGTAAATCTAAGAAAAGAAACCTCATTTTGCAGATTAAACGCCCAATGACTGTCATAACTAATAGCGTTCCTGTATAAACATGCATCGATACAGTTATGTCCAATAACCGTTGACAGTCATGAGATATAAAAATAGATCATACTAGCCATATTTGAAGATGAATAGGTGAATATTGGACGTGTTGTTAAGCAGTTAAGAACAGGTATGGAGCTTGCGATATTTAGGCAGTTAACTATCATGTGATAGAAGAATTAACCAGCTAAAAGTGGATTGAAGATGTACCTAAAATGGACCAATCACAATGTCCCTTCTTTTCTAAAGTAACAACAAATCAGAGCCATCGAGATAACGATAGGAAATATAATAGACAGAGCAGAAGAAGCCTCGCATAGGTCATAGGTCATAGGTCATAGGTCATAGCAAGCAAGAAATAGACTGATACTAGTATCGTCCAGAAAGCCATGACGAAAGCCAAACTAAATCACTTCATCTAGGACAACCAAGAGAATGCTGACTCTCAAACGCCTTTGAAGATGC
>MJUU01014097.1:3083-13668 GCA_002080025.1 Modiolus philippinarum | reverse complement strand
TCAATTATCTTTGGTCAGTAGATGCGTCTTGGAGAGTGATGCTGCTTCTGATGATGATTTGGTCACTCTGACCTACATTTCATGCTTCAATGACTCAGGTTAAAGTTTGCGTTAAGGTTCATATCTGAGAAAGTTCAGGTGGCACATCAATCATCTTTGGTCAGTAGATGCGTCTTGGAGAGTGATGCTGCTTGAGATGATAATTGGGTCACTTTGACCTACATTTCATTCTTCAATGACTCAGGTTAAAGTTTGCGTTAAGGTTCATATCTGAGAATCTACATGTGGCACATCAATCATCTTTGGTCAGTGGATGCGCCTGGGAGAGTGATGATGATTTAGATGATAATTGGGTCACTCTGACCTACATTTTATGCTTCAGTGAATCTGGTTAAAGTCTGTGTTAAGGTTCATATCTGAGAAACTACATGTGGCACATCAATCATCTTTGGTCAGTAGATGCGTCATGGAGAGTGATGCTACTTCGGATGATGATTTGATCACTCTGACCTACATTTCATGCTTCAATGACTCTGGTTAAAGTTTGCATCAATGTTCATGTATGAGATACCCTATGTGTTACATCAATCATCTGTGGTCAGTGGATGCGTCTTGAGAGTCTTGCAGCTTCAGATGATAATTGGGTCACTTTGACCTACATTTTACACTTGACTGACTTTTGTTTAAGTTTCTATTAATATTTATATCTGAGATACTACACATTACACATAATGATCTTACTGTTAAGTGGATGTACCTTCTACATTCATCTTTACATCTTTAGATTATATAAGGGTTATTATTTCTTAACAGCGGGCGAGGGGATTAGCTGTCGTTTACGACTGCTCCCACTTCTAGTTGAAATTTCAGTGATCGACATGGTGCGGTCATATCATGCTGCTCTCGGCGTAGCCCTTTATTTTTAATAATCACAGTTGTCAAATCAAAGCATCCAGCAACATGGCCATGATTTAATTAAGTTGTTTCACATTGTTACACATGGTCAGAGTGACTTGTTGAAGCCCATTTTAGAAATTTAGAACAAATAATACACATACATTAGACACTGAACTATTGTTTTAAAATGAATATAAAGCCCTGATATTCACAAATCGAAATGGAAGATAGACAAACTGGGTAAAAACTTATACAATTTATATGCTATGTCTACTTATAATTGTGTAGAACATAAACTTAAAGTACAGTCACTACCGGTATTTATTAAAAGAATTTTTTGGGGATTTTACGAAAAATTGTGCGAATATTTGCTGATTTGATAATTTTAGTATAACTATTGAAATAAGATTGAAAATATTAAAATATTAGAAATAATATGTCATGCGAGGCCTACATACACATGTAAATAGTCAAGGACTTTAAACATTCCCCAGTTAGTCAGTCGGGGACATGGTAATGTACTTTAGGATTTCAAACTTTACAGGAAGGATGTATGGAAGGTCCTTTTCAAAGATTGCTCATTTCTTCCAGATTCAACAAAAAACGGGACTGCCAGCACAGAAAATAATTTAACATGGAATAGTTTCCTATTCGAAAATCCTATTTTGATAATTTCCTCCGAAACATATGGAACAAATTCTACCAAACTGAAAAGGAATGTTGTATGGTAGGCCCTTTACAATAAATGCTAATTTTGTTTTAATCCTACAAAAACATGGCTGCTAGCACAGAACTTAGTTTAACATTAGATTCTATCTGAAAAAAATCATCTTTTTCATCATCTGCTCTGAAACTATTAAAGGAAATTTAAATAAGCTCATTAAATAAACTGCAATTTATGTATGGAAGGTTGTTTACAAAATTTGCTCATTTCAATTAGTCTGACAAAAACCATGACTGCTATTTGAGACCCTTTCGGCAAAAACATTTTTGGTAATCAGGACTGTTCCAGAAAAATTGACATGGGGGGTTTGAAGGCACTTTTTATTGACCCCCACCACCCATAGAATTCTTCCCCATATGTACAATACAAAAGGATGAAGAAAACACAACCACCCACAGAAATTTATATAAAGTGCCTTCAAAGGGTCCCTGACCAACTTTTCTGGAACAGCCCTCAGCATAACCATGGCTAAGAAGCATTTTGTCAGGTTAGTGATACAGATTCAGTATCTGAACTGCTAGTTACTATATATTTCTTACATTGTACATTGCACATTTACATAATCTCTTTCTATAAAATGAACAAGGTTACTGATGAATAACAATACACTGTTCATCGTACATACACCAACACCCTTTTTAGAACCCCTGAAAGCAAAATACATCATGTAGTGGCAAAAGTATCAAATTTTAACTTCATGTTAACAACATTTTATAGTCTTCTCAAGTTCTGACATTGTTAATTTCATGACATTTTGATTTTATATACTTCTAAGAAATGTAAACAGTTAAGAATGGTCTATATATGATATACAATAGTAAGAATATCCTTTGTTCAGTGTATAAAAAATTCTAAGGTACATTATTTATGTTGTATGTTTTGTAGAAATGTATGCAGAATTGTTATTTGTGGCATTTTTTTTTTCAGATTGAAAATGATCTGATAGAAGAATACAAATAGCGTCATAATGCCAGGGAAACCTCATGAAGAGTTTCTCCTTGGAGGTACAGCTGCCATGGGGGCTGGCTTCTTTACAAATCCACTGGAGGTTGTCAAAACTCGCATGCAGCTACAAGGAGAACTGAAAGCCAGAGGACAATATGCCATACACTATCGTAATTCACTTCATGCCTTTTATACCATTGCTAAAAGTGACGGGATATTTGCTCTTCAGAGTGGACTGGTACCTGCACTTTGGTATCAGTTGTTTATGAATGGAGTAAGGCTAGGATCATTTCAGATAATGACAAATTTAGGATTGTTACAAGGGAATGATAACACAGTTAGCTTTCCCCGTAGTGTTGTAGCTGGGGCCTCTGCAGGATGTGTAGGAGCCGTGGTTGGAAGTCCATTCTATATGGTAAAAATTACAGAAATATTAAAATTCAATACACATGTACATGTATTTTTTTTTCTATCTTGAACTAATCTACAGATCATTGATATTATTTATCTCAAGCAACAATAGTATTTTTTTTAAAGAAAACAAAATGGAATAGAATCAATGATAAACTAACACAGGTATATGTAGAAAATTAATAATGCACAAATACCTCAACTTGGTGAAAGAAACCAATGGAACAATGCTTTTGTTGCTGTTGTTCATCTTAAAGTTACCAGTTTTTGGTTAGCTATAGGCAATCACTGTTTGTAAAAAGGCCCTCATCCAGACAAAGATATTACACTATCTGCATATGTATTGGTACATGTATTAGTGAGTAATTTGATAAACCAAATCTACAGCTCCTGTTTTTAAACACTGTGATTTATTTAGTTCTGAACTACTTGAAAAAGTAGAGAATTTTAAATTATGTAAAATAAATAGCATAGTTTGAAACCCACAATAGGTTAGGTTCTAGTTATGCTACTACTTATCAGTAAGTGGTAGAGCTGAGAGAGAAATATTGCTTTTGGGGTTTTTAACAATAGCCTCAGACATGTAAGGGCTGTTCCAGTAAAACATATGAGGGACGGGGGGAAGGCACTTTTATTTTTTACATATGGGTGGTTGTTGAAACGGTGGCAAATTAAATGACATATATAGATTATGTTTTAAAAAACTTCTATGGGTGGATCCCTTGCTAAAAAAGTGCCTTCCCCCGGTACCTTATATGTTTTAATGGAACAGCCCTAAGAGAAGAACAACTAGAAATTCAATAAAATTGTGAACTGTTTTGCAGTATTGTATATGAGGGCTGTTCCATTAAAACATATAAGGTACCAGGGGAAGGCACTTTTTTTGGCAAGGGATCCACCCATAGAAGTTTTTTAAAACATAATCTATATTTGTCATTTAATTTGCCACCGTTTCAACAACCACCCATATGTAAAAAATAAAAGTGCCTACCCCCCGTCCCTCATATGTTTTACTGGAACAGCCCTGAGACAAATTAAGTGAAAAATAGTGTTTAATTTAGGAAACAAATACAATTTTCAAATAGGAGAGACATAGGAAAAACTAAAATTATGTATCTTGTGAAATTTTCCATGCACACTTCATTCTGAAATGGCTGCGGTTTAAATTGCCTAGGGGAGGAAAGATCACAAGCAAATTTTTACAAACATACACTTTAAGGGAGAGACTCCTTCTTAGAAGCATAATCTCCCCATTTGAATTGATCTCCTGTGAGGGAAATCAAAATCTCCCCCTTACTGCCTTTTCTCCCCATAACCTCCCTCATAGACAAAATAGGGTCATTTTTTTACAGTATTAACAAATTTGTTTTGCTTTATGAAATATTATGCAGAATTTTAAAATCATGGTAGAATTTTGATTTTAGAAATTCATCAAACAGCTTATATAAATGATTTCTTCCATTCCTTATTCTCTTTTATTCATTTATAAATACAAGTTTTTGTCGAAAAAAGATCGTTACGCAATATCTCCCCCTTAGATGGGCTGGTATGAGGGAGAACTCCCTCATAGCAGCTACCAAAGGTTAACAGGTATGTACAAAGCTTCACGTTAGTGGGAAATCTAGTGGTATAAAATGATCTCCCTTCTAGAAAAGCTCCTCTGCGTCTATATTGTTTACAGAACAAATTAACGAGCATGGCAACGAAAATAAACAGTTGACAAAAAGTTAAAATTTCAAAAGATATTAACAAATACAATATATAATAAAAACATCATTCAACTCCAAGATCTTTACTTTGTAGTTAAAAAGTGATTAAACTTGTCTCCAAGAAGAGGTAATATGCGAATTCCTTACATAATGCACTGTCGTGATGAAAATATTCAATGGATAGACTGGTCAAAATCAATTGCTATAGGGCGTTTAAATGCATGTACCCAGACAAGATTATATGTACAATAAATTTTTCAACGTACTTTATTGAAAGGTCAATTTAGTGACGATTTTTTCATAAGCAACGCTGAGATCTAAAATTCATTCCATGTTACTAGGCAAAATCATATTGTCTTGAAACAGCGCTATTTACCTTTTATACCCACGATCTCAAAGGATAATCATCAATACAAGATTTCATTGGTTCAATCAAGGAAAAGGGTGTACCTTCAGTTAAATCCCATTCAAAGACCCCACATGCTTAGTATGTAAAAATCGATATTGTTTATGTAACCTGGATGGTTGCGAGGTAGAAATGGTCATTTTGTATACTTTGTTTCGTCAAAACCACTGCATGTACCCAGTCCAAAATATGCAAATGAATCAATAAATATTAAATTGCAAAGCATATTTTTTCCTGAAAATTTTTGTTATAAAGAAATACCTAGATCCAAAACTCTTTGGAACCATGTCTATTCCGGGATATCTCATTTTTCATTAAAAAATATGCGAGACATATCAAAAAATTTTTAAAATATCATGTGTCATTATCAAGATACGTCACATGAACATAACAGAGCATAAATTTTCATGTTATAAGTAACTTTTATCAGGTCCTGACAACGAGTTACGCATTGCAATTGACATTTTTATCTTTTCTAAACGAGAGTCTTTTTCTATTATTTAAATACCACCTAATTTCAGACTGACATTAATTACCTGATTTCAGACTGACTGATTAATTTCAATTCTTCAAGATTTTACAGGTTATAGCAGTACAAATGGCAAATGTTTTCCTCAAAAAATATCATCTTTTGAAATACAAAAATATGTAAGTTGCATAGTAAAAGTCAGTTTTTGGTGAGATATGATTTCCGTCAATAATATAGATAAAACATTTAGTCAGTTTACATGATGTATACTCCATTTTCATTAGGTTAAAACACATCTCCAATGTAAAACTAACAGTCAGATAGCTGTTGGATATCAGCATACACATGGTAGTATGTTGGAAGGGTTCACCTCTGTTATAAAGGAATATGGGATACAGGGCCTATGGAGAGGAGCTAGTGGTGCTATGTTACGTGTAATGGTTGGATCAGCTGCTCAACTTTCAACATTTTCTTCTGCAAAAGAATATATTGTGAATTTACAGGTAAATGAATTACATTTAGAATTTTCTGTTTAACAATGAAACAAAAAATAATCAGGAGTGATGGGTTATGGATGTGAATATTCAAAAATTGCTGGTATTCATGATTTATATGTATAAGTCGAAACAGATATTTATATTTTACAAGTAAAAAATATGAATTTATAGGCAATTCATCAGGAAAATTAATTAAGAATTAAAGGCAATCAAATGTGTTTCAGAAGTCACAGTTGATTACATCAATCTGTGAAATTGATATTTGAAGTAAATTCTCGAATCAAACTTTTACTTTTTTTTACGCTGAATGCAAGGTCCACGATCTTGTCTTGCAGTATTAAAAATTTTATAAACACTGATAATCAATGAAGAAAAACAACTGATAATCAATGAAGAAAAACAATCTATTCACCTTATCCAAGTTCAAGTTTGAACATTTTTCAATAGGGTCTGGAAGTCATGATGAAATTCAGATTGAAAATATTTCCATAAAAATATGATGAAGCTAAGACATGTTTTTGTCTCGCCCGCGACGAAAGTCGCGGAAAGTGAGACATATGCGTACAAAGTATGATGGCGGCGTCGACGGCGTAAACTTTCATGTTAAGTTTTTGTGATTAGGTCACTTTCTCAGTAACTATAAGTGGTAGGTCAATGATATTTGGTATATAGGTTGGTCTTCAGTAGTACATGACAGTCTGCTATATGGCTTTTGTCTGTGACCTCAATTTCACGGTCCAATGAACATGATAAGTTTTTGTGCTAAGTTTAGTTTCTCAGTAACTATAAGTGGTAGGTCAATGGTATTTGGTATGTAAGTTGGTCTAAGGTAGTACATGACAGTATGTCATATGGCTTTTGTCCTTGACCTCAATTTCACGGTCTAGTGAGCATGTTAAGTTTTTGTGATTATGTCATTTTCTCAGTAACTATAAGTGGTAGGTGAATGATATTTGGTATATGGGTTGGTTTTGAGTAATACATGGGAGTCTGCTATATGGCTTTTGTCTGTGACCTCAGTTTCACGGTCCAATGAACATGTAGAGTTTTTTTGTTTTAAGTTTAGTTTCTCAGTATCTATAAATGGTAGGTCAATGATATATGGTATGTATGTTGATCTTGAGTAGTACATGACAGTCTGCTATATGGCTTTTGTCTGTGACCTCAATTTCACGGTCCAATGAACATGTTAAGTTTTTGTGCTAAGTTTTGTTTCTCAGTTTCTATAAGTGGTAGGTCAATGGTATTTGGTATGTAAGTTGGTCTTAGGTAGTACATGATAGTATGTCCTATGGCTTTTGTCCTTGACCTCAATTTCACGGTCTAGTTAGCATGTTAAGTTTTTTTGATTAGGTCATTTTCTCAGTAACTATAAGTGGTAGGTCAATAATATTTTGTTTATATGTTGGTCTTGCATAGTACATGACAGTCTGCTATATTGCTTTTGTCTGTGACCTCAATTTCATGGTCCAATGATCATGTTAAGTTTCCTAGTATCTATTAATGTAAGTTCAATATTATTTGGCATATGGGTTTGTCTGAGATGGAAAATGACAGCCTGCTATTTGGCTTTAGTCCTTGACCTCATTTTCATGTCTAGTGAACATGTTTGGTTTTTCAGTATCTATCAGTGGTAGGTCATTTATATTTGGAATTTTGGTTTTGGGTGATATGTGACAGTCTGCTATATTGCTTTTGTCAGTTAATCTAATTTCACAGTCTAGTGAACATGTTAAGTTTTCTGATGTAGGCAGTTTGAGTTTTCACATCAATTTTGCGATCAAGCAGGGACGGCGAGACATCAATTTGGGTCCACACTTGTTGTACAAAATATAACTTCCAGGTACAGTGAAACCTGTCTAATCCAACACCTGAGTATTCCAACATCCTGTCCAATCCGACAAATTTTTTTTGTCCCAAAGACAACTTTCAGATGCTTTTCAAACCTGAGTATTCAGACATCCTGAATAATCTGACACATTTTTATGGTCCCATGGTGTATCCGATTAGACAAGTTTCACTGTTTTATTTATATGCCAGAAAGCATCAAAAGTGTACAAGACTTACAGAACCTATTCCATAATAAAATAAAGGGCTATGCCGAGTGCAGCATGATACAAACGCAGCACGTCGACCACTGAAATTTGAACAAACGTAATTTAAAGTGAATGTGGACACAGTAAAAGGCTTGACACAGTAGTTAGATGGACACAATAAAGAGCTTAACGGACACAAACTATGGGAAAAAAAATTCAACTGTTTGATCTTCACATATGCAACTTTGGCCCCGTTTGGCCCCTCATAGCTTGGTAAAGAAAGGAGTAATCAAAAATCTGATGGATGGGCGCCATGTTTGTTTTTCATAAGGAATCCATTGCAAAAAACTGCATCAAAATCGGATTAAAAATTAAAAAAATTAAAATTTTTTAGATTCACCCCTTTCGGGCCAATTTATCTCATAAACAGTACATGCAGCGTGAAATCTGTTTTGCATACTACAGATTGGAAATTTCCTCAGGAGCACACTGAAAGAAACCCCATCAAAACCTGATAAATAATAAATATTCTACAGCCAAATATATGAAAACACCAAATTTGGCCCTTTTTGGCCCCTTTTTTAGAAACAGGCAGGGCCACAATTACAAAAACAAATCAAAGTCTTCCTTTTGTGCCAAACCATTATACGACCTCAAATTTTTTGCGGTCGTATAATAAAACGTGGATACAGAAAAGCAAGAACAAATATACCAAACCAGCAAAGCCAGAGATATAATACCACAAGACATGGCATATACATTTATTTAATTGTTTTCTTTTTTACTTTGAATGCAAAACTTTGTATTTTTTCTGCAATTAACATTCAATATTAAGTTTGTCGTTTTTTATAGGTATGTGAGAAGAATTCTATAATGGTTCCATTTTGTGCCAGTATATTAAGTGGTGTTGTGTTGACTATATTTATGACGCCACCAGATGTGGTTTGTACACGACTTTACAATCAAGGTCTAGATGCCAATGGAAAAGGACTTTATTACAGAAATGTAGGCGACTGCTTTGTTAAAATCATGAAAAAGGAGGGACCATGGGGTTTTTATAAAGGTTGGGGACCATCGTTTCTTAGAATTGGTCCACATACTGTATTAAGTTTAATGTTTTGGGACCGGTTGCGTAGAGGGTATGAAAAACTAAATCATTCAGAACTTGTAGTAGATGTACCTGAATCTGAAAAAATAGCATCAGAATAATAGATATATTTATAGGTTTTAATTAATAAGCATATACATTTTTTTGTGTACTTTACATACAAGGGTTATAATATATCCACAATGTCAAAATTTTTATTATCTTCTCAGTCTATTCTTTTTGTATTTATTTTATCTACCGGTAAAATATTTGCTCTAAAATGAAAAGAATATTTTTGCTTTGGATATAATATTCTTATACTTCTATCACTTACAATTGTCAAAAGTACTTTTAAATATGAAATTTTTAATAGATGTGAATGCAAAAAACAGCTGATCATAAAAATATTTGATTAAAAGGAATATGAAGTTCAAGTGTTAACAATCTGACAAGAACCTAATTAAAAAATCTGTAAGTCATAAATATGCAGTCATATTCTAAATGTCAAATCAATATATAGGAGCATTAGGAAGAAAAGGTCTGGAAATCTTTGTTTAAAAAAAAAATGCCATGTTCAAGGGTCATATAACTTTGCACATAATTGTCCAACCAGGACCAAATTCTAGCTTGATCTGTAACTCATATTGATATAACCTTATATAAAATATCAAATCAATTACTATAGGCATTGCTGTGATATAGTGCAGAAACCTCTATTTGAAAAAAAAAATACGAAGTTCAAGGGCCATAACTTTGCAGTAACTCTGCACAAAATCATATGACCTTATCCCAATTCAAACTTGAACTGTAACTTATATAGATACACTAATATTCCAAATATCCAATCAATATACTTAAGCATAAAGGTCCAAAAAAAAATTGGAAATAAGTGATATTGGTGATACATCAAGGGAATAAATTACATAAAATCTTAGAAACTTTTTGATGGAGAAATGAATTTTGTGACTAATTTTTTTTAATAAAATTTTTGGAATGCATTTCTTAGTCTTTCAGTCACAGATAATTAGAATCTGTTGATTTAGTTTCAATCCCCAAAAACTACCATAAGCTAAAGCCTGGGGAAAAGTGTTACAGTAGTCCCCCTCTTGAGAGACCACCCTATTTGCAACATAAAACTGGCCTTACAAAAGGGGTGGTCTCTCAAAAGGAATAGGTCCAAAAATCTAAAGGCTGAATATAAGTATTCCATGTAAAACATTTGCTACTCTATTTCACTTAATGTATGTATGAAAGCATTCAAAATGTCTTCTTATTTATCACATGCACATTTGACACATTATATTTATATTCATGTATATCTAACATAGATTTAAAACACATGTGCATTCATTAAAATACATGCATTAACCAGAAACCTATTAAAGTATTATGCATGGCCCTGAA
>MJUU01014094.1:24661-36641 GCA_002080025.1 Modiolus philippinarum | reverse complement strand
CTTCATTGATTCCTTGAAATACGTGAACCCTCTAGAACCAAGAGATGCGTTTTATGGTGGAAGAACGGAAGCCTTTATCCTGTATTAAGATACGTCGAATGGTGAAAGCATTAATTATTACGATGTGACGTCGTTATACCCTTACATCAACAAAACCGGAAAAATACCTTTGGGACATCCACACATTATCACCGAAAACTTCACTGATATTCAACACTACGAAGGGTTGATCAAATGCCAAGTATTGCAACCGAGAAGACTTTACATCCCAGTGTTACCAGGCAAAATCAACAACAAGTTATTGTTCACCTTGTGTAGAACGTGTGCTGAAACCAATCAACAAACACCATGTCAACATACCGATGAAGAAAGAGCATTGACAGGGACTTGGGTTAGTGATGAATTGAAGAAGGCATTAGATAAAGGATATGTCATTCAACATATATACGAAGTCTGGCATTTTGAAAACATAGAACAATATGATCCAAACACGAAAATGGGAGGACACTTTACAGAATATATCAACACATTCGTAAAAATGAAACAAGAGGCCAGTGGTTGGCCCGACTGGTGCCTAACTGAAGACGACAAATGGAGATACATTAGAGAATACTATGAAAAAGAAGGAATTAACCTATCATACGAGAAGATACAGAAAAATCCCGGATTGAGAGCTTGGCAAAACTCATATTGAATAGTTTCTGGGGAAATTTTGGACAGAGATCCAACATGCTTAAAATGGAATATTGCACCGAATTGAAAAAATACATGGATATCTTGAATAGTGATAAAATCGAACTCATGGGTATTAGTTTCATGGGTGAGACCATGGCTAGTATTAGATACCGATTCAAAGATGATTTCATCGAGGAAACTGGACGAACTCACGTGGTCATTGCAGCATATACTACTGCTCATGCTGGATTGAAATTGTACAGCTATTTGGAGAAGTTGGACAGGCGAGCCTTATACACCGACACAGATTCCATCGTGTTTTCCTCCAAACCTGGGGAATGGAAACCAGAACTAGGAGATTATTTTGGAGACTTGACGGAAACCAAATCTCCGAGTTTGTAACTGGTGGACCCAAAAATTATGGATATAAAGTTACATGTCAAAATGAAACAACAACCGTATGTAAAGTAAAAGGATTGACACTGGACTTCAAAAACAGTCAACTCATCAATTTTGATACCATTAAGGACATGATCACTAAAAGAAAAGACATTGTAAAAACTGTGAAAGATGACTTCAAAATCATTAGAGACAATTTCAAACTACTAACCGTCAACCAGAAAAAAAGATTACAGATTGGTGTTTGACAAAAGAGTCATCATGACTAATTACTGTACATTACCTTATGGATTTTTAATTGTAAAGGAAACATGTGGATGTTCTCCGACCCGTGTTTGCCTGTTTGACGGTGAAAATGAAATGTATTATATGTTAATATCTTGTTTATTTCACTTCCTAATGAGATACGTGTAGAAGATCTAACAAAGAAGAAAGACAAACAACAAAAGTAAAAAAAAAATAAACAAACAAACAAACAAAACAAAAATTAAACAAACAAACAAAGAAAAAAATAAAAGTTGCCATAGCAACTTAGCTTAGAGTAACATAAAAGAGAGATAATTATAAAAACAGCAAGAAAATAAAAGTTGTCATAGCAACTTAGGTTAGAGATAAAAAAGAGAAAAGTCAAACAAGTTTGAAAATAGAAAGTAACTATGGAGGTATAAAACTGCAAAAAGAATGGTTAGGGTTAGTCATGAATAAGTGTAAGGTTAGGGTTCGTACAAGGATAAGTGTAAGGTTAGGGTTAGTACAAGGATAAGTGTAAGGTTAGGGTTAAAATAAAGACGAGACCAGTGAAAATACCATGGACAGAAGTAGGGCGAGACCAAAATAGAAGGTAAAGTAGAAGGCGAGACCTAGGAAAGTACCTTGGATAGTTGTAGGGCGAGACCAGTGACTACACTATGGACTAGTGAAGTCGAAGTCAAAGGCAAGGCATTCAGAACGAGGCCAAAGGTCAAAGGTCAATGACACACTATAACAAAAGGGTTCAGTCAATGGATTGTAGAGACAATGGTTAAGGTGTAGTAAAAAAATAGATTAGGGTTAGGGTACAAGCAAGGTCAAAGGAGACCAGTAGGCAAAATCAGTGACAACACTATGGTCTGGTGAAGTCAAAGCTAAAGGCGAGGCACTCAAGACGAGGCGAAAGGTCAAAGGTCAACACTATAACAAAAAGGTTCAGTCACTGGATTCTAGAGACAATGGTTAAGGTGTAGTAAAAATAGATTAGGGTTAGGGTAAAAGCAAGGTCAAAGCTGGGATAAAGACGAGACCAATAGGCAAAACCAGTGAAAACACTATGGACTAGTGAAGTCAAAGCCAAAAGCGAGGCACTCAATACGAGGCCAAAGGTCAAAGATACACTTACCACCTCGTCAATAACGATTGAAGCGCCCTCTATAGAGGTCAAAGGTCAAATACCCAAACTAATTTGCATATTTTGAGGAAAATTGAGGGAAAATGAAAATATTTTACAAAGAATGCACTATGGGGCTCCTCGCCAAAAGTGTTCCGAGGTAACGTGTTCTACTACTAAGCGGCTTTTGAGGAGTTGCGTCATCAAGATCTGCCATTTTGTTTAACAATGGAGAAATATTCAAAGTCCCATAATTCCAAACAAAATTTGACGAATCAAACAAAGACGCAATATGATCTAGTACTTATGGTGACTAACAATCATGTAAAACTAGAATGAATTCCGACTAGCGGTTTTTTAGTAGTTGCGTCCACAAACGTGTGACAGACGGACACACGGACGCAGACCATTACTAGGTCCCACCGTCGCGGTGCGGGGGGAAGGGACAAAAATTAATCTGATTTTAAATAAACCTATATATGTGGCATATTTGCTTTTAGACATTTCAAAGGTATAAATGCACAAATTCCATTACGGATATATATGAAAAATAAAAATAGACAGCGTACCCAAGAGCTGTTCACGGACACCGACAGCCTTAGTTTACCATACTGAAACTGAAAACATAAACGAAGATATATTTGAGACTGAAAAAATAAATTAAAATAAAGAATATATTGGAGAATAATGAATATTTTGATGCAAACAATTTCGACAAGAAACATCCAGTGTAGTGTATAACGTCACACATGCCAAGGAACAAAGTCGAATGAAGGATGAATCATACGGTGGGAGTGTAGTCGATGAATTCGTGGAATTAAGGGTCCAGATGTACTCGATTAGTTATCACGTTAAAACCCCCTACGAGTAAAAGCTTGCAAAAGAAAAAAAAGTTTGCAAAAGGAGTCGCAAAGGCTGTGTTAAGGCCCAATTACACGGCGACACAAGTCGCATGCGTCTTGAAGCATGCAACTTTTGTATCATGATACATAATTCAGATTGTGTAATACATACATGTATATGACTGTACATGTATTTATATCAGGAACTATAGCCTTTGGTGTTATGTTTTTATTTTGGGAAACCAAATTCTATATTATGCAAATTCAATGCCTGACTTGCACGGCTTGTGATTAAATATAGCACCCATGATTCTATTCCTATTACCGGTATGCTAGAAACCGGCACTTGACATTGTGAATAATCTCTACTGTAGCTGCAGTGTTGTAGAAAAAAAAGAACTTGATGTTTTTCAAAGCGCATGCCTGCAAAATGTCTTCGAAAAACCAGAAATGATAAAAGAAGGATACAACTGTCTAATCAGAGTAGGTTTAATGCTTAAACAATTAAATTAGATAGGATAGCAACGCTTTGTTGTTGTATGTGGAAAAACCACCCGTAGACTTCCCGCAATGAGTCGGTAGTATCGTCCTGAGTAATTAATTTACAATTGTGTAGTAGGGCTGGCATCCCCGCTGTGGACTGTATCAAGAATTTCATCGTTTTTTTAAGTATTCAGAAAATAGATTCAAAAAAGGGATTAATAAGAAACAAACAACAAATACCTAAATACCGAACCCAATAAGAAACAAACAACAAATACCTAAATACCGAACCCAATATAAATTCTGCATATGGTTATTTCGACAACTTATTTTTCTTCAGTACAGATAAAATCAGAACATTTGAAGACCATACATCCAAAATGTTAAAAAACTGATAGAGATCTGATAAATTTGATCTTAATTGAAAACCAAAACCAGCTAAGGACAAAGGCTTTTGCATGAGAGGGATACTCATTAGTTTTCAACAAAATTAACTTAAGAATTAGATATGGCAACTTTCCAAATAAAATCTGGTCAGCACCAAAGTAAAGACTTCTGTGAGATTTCCTTTGCCGTCAACAACAATTTTACAAAGTTTCAAGAAAAAGGCTCGAAGTGTCCTCCAGTTAGAATACTACGTGTTGACAGTCGGACAGACATCGGTATACCATAGTACGGCCCGTCAAATATGAAAAAGAAAAGAAATGGGGTTAATATCAAGGAGACAACATCCCATCTCCAGGTTAAAACGACCCAAAACAAAGCATCTAGGGGTCACCGTACGGTCTTCAACACAGTGAGGAACCTCACACCATATAGCAAACCCTAAATGGCCCCAAAAAGGTAAAAAAGTGAATAAATCAATGGAAACAAACCAAATCCAATAACCCAAATATCAAGAAACTAAAATTTTATAAGAAGACAAGGACAAGCCAATGACCAACATATTCCTGACTTGGGACAGGCGCAAAAATTGCGGTGGGGTGAAACTCGTTTTCTTTGATCCAAACCCTCCCCCTATGTGTGGTGAATGGCTGAAAATAAATACACAAAAAGACTCACAGTAAAAATCAAACTAGAAAAGTCCAACTTATCAAGACGAGTACCCTTACAATGAAATACATAAAACATGGAGATAATACACACAGGTACTTTCCGGACAAATGCTCGCAGTTACTGACAGCTAGCTAAGGACAAAATTTCCGTTTACTATGATATCAAGCCTTCTAACATATGAAACTTCAATTGAAATACTTCTAAATAGATTTGGTATAACAAAATCATCAATTATGAAAGAAGAACATGATATTGTGCAATGCCAAATACTGTCAATATGAAAAATTGTTTAAATTTAGTTATGGTGTAAAGCATTTAGGAGATGATCAATATTTTTGCCAACAAAACCCAGAAGTAAAGATTTAACAACAATGCTGTATTTATATCCTTTATGAATAAGTTTGGTCAACGGATCAATAAGTTTGGAAGGACAATTTTTGAGTTTATGTGCTTTGTAAATGATATTGCCATAGAAGTTTGGATGTGGAATGCCCTGATGTATAAGAGCCCTACATGTAGAACAAAATTTTCTTAATAAGTCAATGTATCTATAATAAAATTCAGAGAATGTTTTTATCAGTTTATGATATCTAAACCCTTGATGCAGAAGTTTTTCAGTGAGACAAAGATTTCGGTCGTTGAAGTCAGAAATATCACTACATACTCGTGCATATCGAACAAGTTGTGAAATGTAGACCCCGTAAGAAGGGCTAACGGAACATCGCCGTCGAGATGGGGAAAATTGACTATAGGGAAGGAGAAATCATCCCTTTTATCATAAACCTTAGTGTTTAACTTTCCTTGATTTATTGATATATCAAGATCAAGAAAAGTCGTATAATCACTGCTGCTATTGGATTTATTTAAAATTTAGAAAATTCAGGATTATTTAAAGCCAAAGTATCGTCCAAATATCTATATGTATTGTTAAATTTATCCACTAAATGCCGTTTGGAAGGGTCTTTTTGAATTTTTGCCATGAATTGTGACTCGTAGCAATAAAGAAATAAATCTGCTATGAGAGTTGCACAGTTGGTACCCATAGGAATACATATTTTTTTGCCAATAGACTGTATCACCGAAACGAACAAAAATACTATCAAGAAGAAAATTTAATGCTTTTATCATATCCTGACAAGTGCAGTTGATATACTTGTCATGTTTGTCGTCACTGAAAAACGATTTAAATGTATTGCAACAAATGTACGTACATCCTGATTTTTTGAAGGACCATTTGATCAAATACGAAAATTTCTCTTTGATGAGTGTATGCGGTAATGTAGTATAAAGGTTAGAAAAAATCATAGCTATCGGCGGAGGTGTATGCTTCATTGACAGATTGAAGTCTTTCCAAACTTAACATTTGAGACGGAATTATTTCAAGCCGATTGAAGAATATGCGTTTCAGTTCTTCGATTTATTCTCTTTGTATAAAATGTTATAACGCTTATAGCTTTCATTATGAGATATAAAAACAGTAATGTTGCATGACATAATACCCCGCCACGTTTCGCAAAATTTCAAAATTTCCAGGGACATAATTCCAGAACCCCTTAGACATCTGAACCCAAAAATCAAAATGGACCTAGTAGAAAAGGAAACAGATATAATCGTTGTTGAGGGATGGACAGGGTTCATCCTCTCCACGATCTTTTCTACCCTTTCTAACCAACTTTCTTCAGTGTCCCATCCTCCTTACCATCACCTAACACCACATTAGATCACACTCTCTCATATGTCTCCAACTTCCAATTTCCTTTAATACCTGTTCACATCTCATTGCTATCCTATGAAAGAACTTTGTTTATCAATTCAGAGTTAAACAGATTACTGAAATCTGAGTTTGACAAAATGTACAATGAAATGATACTCATTGCTTTAGAAACTTACTTTGCGCGTGTTCTACATACTTCATCGGATCACCCGTCCTGCAGCAGTTACAAGGACAGTCGGGTACAATATAAGCCATACCAATGCCTGTTGGATCTTCCATTTCGCATGCATTGTGAATGGATGTCTGTATCAACCGTAACATCACCATGACAACCAACTGAAAATATAGAAACGATGATGATGATGATGATGATGTTGATGATGATTATGATGATAATGATACAAGAGTTAAAAATATGATAACAAATTACCAAAGTTACTGTTCATTTAGTTTATGCATATGTTTATTTCGACAACTTATGTCCGTGCAGATCAAATCAAAACGTTTGGAAGTCCAGGAAAATGAGCGAGTTAATGACTTTCCATCAATTGAGTTTATTTGATGATTGCATATGAATGGAATGTATTCATAAAGTAGGAATTTGTTCACCAGAAATAGTCGATTCACGTAAGGAAACGAAAGAGTATCACCCTCACGCAAAGCTCTGTCCTCAGCTGATTTTGTCTTTCCATTTAGATCATATTGGTAACCTCCTCTCTATTAATTTTTAAGCATTTTTGAGTTAAGACATAAGTTGTCGAAATGGCCATATGCAGATTTTTTTTTTAATTTACAGTAAAGTAAGTGAGAACCGAAAAAGAACGAACAATCCATGGACAAATGCAACATCGGAAACACCAAGAAACAAGGACACCACATTAGTACAAGTCAAGACGCACATAAGTTCGGTAATGAGCTATTTGGTTGAAGTTGTACGTTTTGTGGTCATAAAGAAGTCTACCGATCATTCACAAATTCTCAAGAGCCCGCGTTGCTCATTTATGAAAGGGGTCACCAAAGGACTAATTATGGTCAACATTGGTTTCAACTGAATTATTAGTTTCAGAGTAAAAGATTTTTCAGTAAGTCCCATTAGTTCCAATATTATAATATGTTTTCCATGGCACCAGCAGCCAATTTGAATAAGATGCAGTCATGTCGGATATTATCTTAAGGAAACTATCCAAGAACTATTGTTAAAGAGTATGGTTGCGATTGGTACGGAGAATGTCTTTGAAAGCAATCCAATAAGGTCCAATGTTATGCTACGTTCCAAGCTTTCGGCCATCTGGATAAGATGTTGACACTATTTTTGAAGGAATCATCCGGAGGCTATGATGACCAATTTTGGTTTCAATTGTTTCAGCTGTTTCTTCAGTATTTCCCCGCTCGATACCATCTTGGTTTAGATACGTACATGACGGGCGGTATTTTGAAGGGAATCACCTTATGACTAATGATCGAATTTGCTTCCAGTTGTTCCAGCAGTGTCTGAGCAGATGGTCATGAGTTTTTTTCATAGGGTCCAATTTTAAACTATTTTTCCCTCTGGCGAGCATCTTGTATAAGATGCTGATATGTCGGGCACTGATTTCGAAAGGGTCAGCTTATATATTTAATTTTCATTTCGTTTGAATTTTTTAAATTCTATCACACATGTGTTGTTAATTTTAACATTATATGACAATTTTTGCGTTTTATTTTACATGTTTTAAACATTTTATACATATTTTCTTAAGTAAGTTCAAATAATTTTCATTATATTTGCCATTTTCATCACACCTGTGTTGTTCTGTTTTCAACGGTTAATTTTCGTGTTTTCATAAATATATTTTGTTTTGTGGTTAAATTAAGCTTTTTGTACAATTTTTGTTTTAGGAGTGCACACTGGTCATTCGGCTAAACGGGTTAATTGTCCGTTTATTTTGTTTTATACGTGGTTACAACGGTGATGGATCTGTTAACTGGAGTAGGTTACAGTTAGTTAATCAGAATTTATCGTAATATCAACATAAATGCGAGTCATTTTTTTTACATTTTTAGCTCACCTGGCCTAAAAGGCCATGTGAGCTTTTGCCATCATTATGCGTCCGTCGTCCGTCTGTCTGTCAACAATTTCACAAATCGTCTCCTCTGAAACCACTAGGCCAAATGTAACCAAACTTGGCCTGAATCATCACCAGAGTATGGCTTCTCAAAAGTATGTTCGATTAGGCGGTAGGTCAAACAACATGGCCACCATTGCTAAAAAAAGAACATAGGGGTAAATTGCAGTTTTGACCAATAACTCGAAAACCGTTACAGATATCAAAAATCTGATAGAATGTTCAAATGATCAGCATGATGAGATCTACCTACTGTGCAATTTTAAAGAAAATCTGAAACCCATCTCGGAGTTAAAGCCCCTTTTCCGTAAAATTTTCAAAAGTTGTTCATTTTTTATTTCAAAAAGTGTAACAGATAGAGGTCGTGTAAAAACGCAGAAATGCTCAGCATATCAAGATCTACCAACCCTGAAATTTTGAAGAAAATCCAAAAACCCTTGTAGGAGTTATTGTCCCTTTTTCACAGAATTTTCAAAATTTTCAAATTTTTCGTCTTTAATTTCCAAAACCATAGACGACAAAACTTCTGTGTAAATTGATAAAATGTTTGCCATGCAATGGCGACTTCAAAACCGGTGTTGAAAATTGTTTGTTGACCACCGTTTTCAAAATGGCCGCCAAAAAGGGTGGGAAAATTCAACATTGTCCGATTTCAATGAAATTTGGTTTCCAAAAAGGTATTGATGTCGCAACTTCAAAACTGATGTTAAAAATTATTGGTTGACCGCCTTTCTCAAAATGGCCGCCAAAAAAAGGCGGGAAAATTCAACATTGTCCGATTTCAATGAAATTTGGTATCCAAGTTGAAATTGATGTCACTACTTCAAAACCGGTGTTGAAAATTGTTTGATGACTGCCATTTTCAAATGGCTGTCAAAAAGGCGGGAAAAATCAACATTGTCCGATTTCAATGAAATTTGGTTTCCAATCGATGTTGCCACTTCAAAACCGGTGTATAAAATTGTTCGTTGACCGCCATTTTTAAAATGGCTACCAAAAAGGCGGGAATACTAGTATTCAACATTCTCCGATTTCAATGAAATTTGTTTACAAATAGGTATTGATGTCGCAACTTCAAAACTGATCTTGAAAATTGTTTGCTGACGGCAATTTTCAAAACGGCTGCCAAAAAAGGCGGGAAAATTCAACATTGTCCGATTTCAATAAATTTGGTTTCCAAATAGATATTGATGTTGCGACTTCAAAACCGATGTTGAAAATTGTTCATTGACCGCCATTTACAAAATGATGTCTCGACTTCAAAACTGGTGTTGAAAGTGGTCCTTAGCAAGAACTTTTTTATCAAAAAAGCTCAACAAAGAAATTTAGTAAAACATCAGACTTTAATATGAAAAAGAAAGGGAATGGGGCAAATGTCAAGGAGACAACATCCCATATCCCGGTTAAAACGACCCAAAACAAAGCATAAATACAGTTCAAGATGTGTTGTTCGAGCTACCAAAGTTTGAGAGAATGAAGATCAACTGTATAACTTACACTGTTAGCTTGATTGTGGCAACTGAAAGCCAGGTGAGCGATACAGGCTCCTGGGAGCATCTGGTTCATAATACATGCAATTCATAGGAAACTAATGTGTGTGTCTACCAGTGTAAAAATAATATGTAAATATTGTTGTTATAACATTTTTTTGTGAAAATTGCACCATTTAAATGCATTTAAGAAAGGCCTGTTACTCACCACTATATTTTGACCTTTACAGATGTAAACAAACTTCAGCTTTTAGTGTTTTATAAGAAAAATACAAGAAAAAACACGCATTTATTATTATCCGATGAAAAATATGAATGAGTAGCACACACTACCTTAACAACACAAAGTACTGATTCATATTTATGAAGATAATTAAGAATGATTGAAAAATCAGTCAGTTAATCGAAAGGCCCTCGATACTCAGTCCGTTAACTAGGTAAGTTGAGAGTAAACCTGATAGTTCTTGGGTCGTTCGCAGAAGCATAGTCGACACATGTGGGTTGCTATCCGAAGTCTCGAGATCTTGTCATTGTTGTCGTTTAGTTGTGTCGTCTGTTGTTTTTTTTTCATCTGTCATTGTAAACCAGCTTCAAACTTTAAAAACCCAAATGTTTCGTTGTACAATTAATACTTGAAATATTGTACTGATTTTATGCATCTTTCGGCTAATTGTCTTCCTAATATTTAGATTTGATGAGCGCTGAAAAGAATAAGCTGACGAAATGGCCATCTGCAAAAACTACATTTACAGTAACTTCGGTATTGAATTTTTAGAGGTTATATCTAATAGGTAAAAAATAATTGATTACGGATTCCAATCCAACTTATGTTATCAGTTTGTGCACCTTTTACTTGAAATATATTTCTGCATTTAGAAGTCCACCGAGTCGAAAATAAGCCTTTGACAGATTGCATCTTAACTTTCAGGAAATCTGTTTTCCATTATCGAACTCGTACTGCATGAAATGTTCATTTTCTGATTTTTAGAGGTCTACCTAGTAAACAATAGCTCATTGTAAGATGCCACTCCAACACGTTTAAGTAATCCTTGAAAAATTGTGCATCATATACTTGAATCATTATGTCGTCCTAGACGTAGTCGGGACGTCATATTGTTTTTGGCCCGTTTATTTTTTATCATTTCTTTCTAACCTCCACCTATTTTCCGGCTATTTTCTCCAAGACTTGGCACACAATTGGACCACCTTTAGAAGATATGCATGCACCGACAAAATTTTCAAAAGTGCAGGCTGTTTCAAAGATGACCGCCATTTACGTTAAAATCACAAATTAGATAAGGAGTTTATGTGAAAAAAAAAATCAAAATGGCTTTCATTTCAAAGATGGCCGGCAAAATATGCAATAAATTTTCAAGTTGATCTGATTTCAACGAAGTTTGATTTGTAGGCATATTTTGATATTGGGGACGGCAAGATGCAAGGAAAAAAAATATTCAAAATGGCTGACATTTCGAAGATGGTCGCCAAGATAGTCAAAATTTCAATTTTGTCGGCTTTCAATGAAATTGACTTCTAGGTAGATTTTGACACCGCGAACAAGTTGATATGTATATGTTATCGGGCTCTTGACAGCTATGTATCGCAAAATATCAACCCGTGAGCCAGAATATGAAGCACAGGGGCGAGTGAGCGTAGCGAACGAGCCCCAAGCTTCATATTCTGGCGAGCGGGGTGATATTTTACAATATATCAGCTGTCAAAAGCCCGATAACTTGTTTATCATCCTTTATTTTGAATTTATTTTAGATTTGTAATTATTAAACTGAGGTTTCATATTCTCCCAAAGTTGCACGGGAATTTCGGCATACGTGACATTCTCGCCTTTTCAACAA
>MJUU01014094.1:3761-24132 GCA_002080025.1 Modiolus philippinarum | reverse complement strand
AATTCCTAGGGGTTTTTAAAAAAAATGGATTCTGGGCCCCCCTTTTGAAAAAAATATTGGTCCCCCCCCTTAGCAGAAAGTATGGATCCGCCACTGCTAAATAATGCCGATTTTGAATTTTGCAGGAACCTTTGGTTGTTACGTATTCTATCGTTCCTTGGAGCTTTTATGACGTCATAATGGGAAAACGTCAAAGCTCTGCAGGATATATCAACGACCCAGTTTCTACAATTTTTCTGGCGTCTAGTTTATCTATTTGTGTAATCATGATTCTTTTTTGAATACCTAATCGGGAAGAGCAAATACAATAGATGTTTATTTTTAGCCATTTTATTTCATTTGAAACCTTGGAAAAATAGTTATTGCCTTTGAAACTTTGGGAGAATCGCTTGATATATCCAGGTCAACTCCTGATATATCCGGGTCAACCAGATATGGCTTTTGCGGAAAGGCTCTACAGGCTGATATAACCATGGGGAAGGATGGTAACCTTGAATTGACGGCAACATCAGCTATTGCTTGCAATTGCAAATCTAGTTATTATATCGATTTTAAAAGTCTACAAATAAAAAAAACTCATTGTGACATTCCAAATAACATTTTAAAACATCTTGTTGAAACAGTCAAGTACGTCCATTTCTTTCTCAACGAGCAGAAAATAGCTAATTTGTTAATCCAAATCTACATCACTGGTAGTCATTTTGTTTCGGTGTCAAATACAATCTGGAGACAATTGTGACTGTTTGAATGTAACTGGATCTGTAATATATGAGAAGATTCTTGAAGATGTTTTCCATAGGGGCCAATGCTAACCTTCGATCCCATTGGTGGTTATCTTGGATGAGTTGCTATCTTCCAGATATCACTTTGAAGGGAGCTGTCTAGATAATATTGTGACTAAGTTTAGTTATATGTCGATCGAAAGAGGTTTCACACATGGTCCAATTTTAAAGTATGTTGCTTTCAAAATGTGTACAAATGATTTTGCTGAAAGTACTTTTTCTAGATAATAAGACACGAAAAATCTACAAAGTTTTATTTTACTGTTAGATTTTTCTGATCTTCAATATTCTGTACACTCAGCTGACAATATTTTTGGCTAACAGTTGGGCCAACACTTCAGTGAAATAACAAATAAAAAATATTTACTTAAATTAAGCATTTATCGGCCATGCCCAAACTAAAACTATACTACGCAACAGAATGAAATATTGGGATTATGAATAAGGCAGACATCTATATTGTAATCGAAATACGCAATGATCAATCATTGAATATATGCGTTCATTATTTAATGTTTTGTTTGTAGATATTTACTTGTTACATACTTTCCCTGTACTGTCAACAATCCTTTGAAAAGCAAATCTTTATGGAATAATGCTTTAAAATGTCCAATCAGGAAGCAAATACGCGGCATAAGCATAGTCGGGTATGCCATTACAGTCCAGGGTAAAACTTTAATTAAAATTATCGTGATTTGAAGTACAATGCTTGACTATGTTATCGTTATCAAGTTTATGAGAACGTACCGTTTAGAATACTTATTAATCATAAACTTTGGAAAATATTACATGTACATATAACTTTGCAACAAACAGAAGTAAAAACAAATAAATGCACCACCCTAGTAACTCTTTATAAGCCCGCGTAAATGGGCCTAAAACAGTCTTTTATCAATCGTAAATTTTCGTATAATGCTTTTTTGCAGACCGTCCCGTTTATCAGTCCTCGACCAATATCAGATCCTTGGCTTCGCTTCGTTTTGAAAACTGGAAAGATACACAAAAGGCCATTTGTACAGTAAAGTATTGCCGGCTACAAACTCATTAACTGTCGTTTAAATTGTAACCAACTCATAAACGGACAAAGAATTTGTAATAACCAATTCGAACCCTTTAAAATGAATAAAGAATACTTGAATGCCTACAGTTTAGTTATTCTAAATTAGATTTAGTGTGTAGCACAAAAATAAACTTTTTTTCGAAACAAATATCTTTTTTTCTGATTGATGTCTGCAAATTTTTTATTGAATTTGTGTGTAGTACAAAAATAAACTTATCTTTTTTTCTGATTGATGTCTGCAAAATTTTTTATTGAAATCGTACTAGGGTACATCATCGCTTTTCAATTTTCTGACAATATTTTGAAACGCATGTTAAAAATAGTGACATCGTACGCTACCGTAATGATAATCGCACTGGTCGACAAACGCAGATTACGATTATTTGTTAACTTAAAATCGAATTTATCACAAAATTTCAAGACATACATCGAAATTTACTCTCAACTGACCCATAGCCTACTCCAATCAACGGACCCATCATCGTTGTAGCCACATCTAAAACAAAATTAACGGACAATTCACTCGTGGCGTTTAGCCGAATGACCAGTGTGGAGTGGTTTTGTAATTTTCTGCAAACATAATGAATATTAATTTAAATTGATTGAGAAAATATGTGCAAAATGTTTAAAGCATGTAAAATGAAGTGCAAAATAGTCATAAAAATGTTAAAATTTAACAAAACATGTGTGATAAAATTAAAACAATTGCAAACACTATAAAAATTTATTGAAACATTTGATAAAACGTAAAAAAAACTTTAAGGATGGTTATTATATCAAGGTTTTAAAATAAATATTTTTATCTATTAGAACAGCGGTATCATATTGACATAAAATATTCATAGGTCAGTGTGCCCGTTTTTAAAATATAACCCCCCAAAATTTTGGCGGGAAACCGAAATCCTCTAGACTTTTCATTTACATTCACTTTGCATTAAGGCAATAAACCTTTCAAGTGCAATGAATGAATATCAAGAATATCATCAAATTTTGTCATTAGCCTGTCAAAGATTTAAGCAATCATATTTTGAAAAGAAAAGGGGTGTCACTGTGCAAAATTTTCTGATGCATAATGGTGGATTAAGTAAGAGAGTTCCGAAAGTTAGATCCTTGAAAAATGCTTAACAAAATACACACTAGTTATGAAATTGTAAAAGGAACATGAAAATTAACAAAACACAAGTGATAAAATTCAAACAAAAGAAGAATAAATACAGATTAATACATGGGCATTTCCATATTGGCCTGGTTATCATCCCGAGACACCCATATTGGCCAGAGACGAAGTCGAGGGATGATAATCAGGTCAATATGGAAATGCACATGTATTAAACTTTTTATTACATACTTCCGACGTTTAGAAATGCCAGGCTGATATGGACCGGAAGTTGTTTATTTGCCCAGGCCAATATGGACCGGAAGTCGTTTATTTTGTCTGAGATGCACGAGGAGCATAAAATAACCTATTATTTTCGTGGGGTGTGAAAATATGGACAGTTTACTTCCGGTCATATTGATCATGCAAAAACGCTTTTATTTCTACTAAGTATGTAATAAAATAGACAAAACTTCAAAATTTCAACAAAATAATAAGTATGCACAAATCATGTAGAAGTGTTATTTTCATAAGAAATATTGAGTAATTATGACGATGAATTAAGGGAGCACGAGTGTCAGAAATTTTATAATTAGAATTAAAACGCTTGCCTTTTATTTTGAAGAGCTTTTCTAATAGAGCAACATAAGCAAAAAATTGAAAATTCATTAAGAATTTTTGAGATATAAGGCATCAAAATTTTTTAGGGAAACAGTTCTCTCTAGAGTTTTCCTACAATTTCCACTAGCTGTTTATAGGCTTTCAAATATATGAAAATATAATTGGAAGTTGATAAAATCTTATACATTGTTCTTTTTATGCATTTTAAAGTGACCTATGACCAAGAAAATATGATACATGTGCAAAAAAATGTTACCCTGCTTAAATGGTCATAAACCCGAGGATTTCGAATGCTTCTGAAATCTTACACTCATACTCCCTTAAGAAATTTGGAGAAAATGAGAGTCAAATATGAGTTTTTATAGTTAAAGCTTCAATATTCAAAGAAAATCGACTATTTGACAGGATATAGGTGTTTAAGAGTCAGAGGAGGAGTGCACAGAAAAGGAACAGGAGTTGAAAAGTCAGAGGAGGAGTCTATATACAGGCTTATAGGAGTTAAAAAATAAAAGAAAGAGATTAAGTTGGATCTAACAGTAAAACTTCTAAAATTGGAATAAACAATTGTAAATTGTGTTGAAAATTGTTGAAATATAGTGACAAATAACTAAATACCGAAGTTACTGTTGAACAAATATGAAAATTAGTTAAAAACAAATCAAAAGAACATCTATCAAATAAATAAAACTCATTACCTTGAAGGCCAAGGTTACATCTAAATTGGAAAATGGGAATGCGAATTTAACAAAGTGGTTCGGGAGAATGAAAGTTTAAGAAACGGGGTCTCTTCATCCCAGTTGTCCCAGCCAATAACAAGATTGCTACGTATAGCCATATATCCCCGCCGAACAAGAAACTTAAAACCAACATCAGACTACCATTAAAAAAAAATTGTGCAGAGGTTCCTCTTGTAATGTAGGTAATACATATAAATGCTGAAATCAAACATTTTGAGCCCCCTTTAAAAACAAATTGGGCAGGAGTTCCCCTTATAATCTAGTTAATACATATTGCTGAATTGTAAAAAAAAGATATGAAGCATAATAATACTTCTTTCTAAAATTTCAGATTCCATGGTAGCCTTAAGCTCCACTATCCATTACAACCCATTAAAAACCACCATTCCAAAAAATTGGGCAGAAGTTCCCCTTATAATTTACCTAATTCATATTGCTGAAATCAAACTTTCCAGGTCCCCTTGCAAAAAAACAAGAGGGACCATCTAAGGACCATTGTGACTAAGTTTGGTTATAATTGGACTAGTAGTTTCTGAGAAGAAGATCTTTGAATGTCTTTTCCATAGGGTCCAATGTTAAAACTATGTTCCCCGCTAGCGGCCATCTTGGATGAGGTACGGACCTGTCGGATACCTTTTTTAAAGGGGACCACCCAAGGACTATTGTGACCAAATTTGGTTCCAATTGGCCCAGTGGTTTCAGAGGAGAAGATCTTTGAATGAAAAGTTTACGCCGGACGGACGGATGACGGACGCCGGACGCCAAGTGATGGCAAAAGCTCACCCTGGCATAGCCAGGTGAGCTAAAAAAAAAATTTTTTAAATAAAAAAAAAATTGGGAAGGGGTTTAGTTTAAACTAATCTTATTTGTTCATAAGTAACAAAAGGGATCAGACACTTATAATCAAGTTAATATAGTAAAAAACATCTAGCAGAACGCTTTTTTCTAAAATTTCAGTTTTCTGGTTTGATTTCCTTGGCAACAGAAAGCTCCAATGACCACCATTACAAAAAAAAATTGGGCAGGGATTATCCCTCATAATTCAAGTAATACGTATTGCTGATATCAAAACAAAAAAAAAGAAAACAGCTATCACTGAAAGGTATGTGTTGTTGCTAAGTAGAATCCTCAAAAATAATAAGTCTTTTGAGAGTTTTCGACCATTTACCCCAATTTTTTTTTCACTCCATCATTCTGTGAAGCTTTGACAACTTTGCAAAAGTTAATTACCTTCCTTGGTTTTATTATCTGACTTCTTAAAATTATGTCTTTTCCTTACATTTATGACGCCCAAAAAAGGGTTTTGAAGTATATATTTAAGCCAATGTGATGTGTACATGTTCAAGTAGGAACATTTCTATTTGAACAATAAAACTTGTTGCTATTTTTGTTATTAAATAATACCAAACATGAGATTTTATGCTTAATATCCTGCTTTTAATTTCAAACATGTTAATTGTTTATTACCCCAAAATTTACAGTCCGATATTGCTCAAATAAATTGCATGATCTANATGCCTCCCCTTTTTCCAAAATATATAAAAAGGAAGTTCTGAGCCCAAAAATCAATTCTATGGGTGCTAGGCAATCTTCCTGTAAAGTTTCAACCACTTTTAGGCACTTTGAATTTTCCCGCCTTTTTCCAGTTTCCATGGCAACGGCAGCCATTTTGAAAATTCTGAGGACCAAAATCATTTCTATGGGTCCTAGACATTCTTTTTGTAAAGTTTCATCAAATTTGAGGCACTTTGAATTTTCCCGCCTTTTTTCAGTTTCCATGGCAACCGCCGCCATTTTGAATATTCAAAAAGATATGTGTGTGCACATCTACTTATTGTAAGTTAGATTCCTTTGAAGTAGTTTGAATTTGTTTGCAAACTTTCTCAAAAACATGAATAGTTGTGTTTTTCATTCGTACGGACGGACGGACGGACGGACGGACGGACGAACGAACGGACGGACAAGGGTAAAACAATATGCCCCCCGACTTTTCGTCGCGGGGGCATAAAAAATCCTTCGACATGAAAAGTAACAGGAATGTCTACAATTGCCGTAAACGTCTAGAATCACAGGACCCAATCACACGGGAACTGCACAAGAAAAACTCAAATGACGTTTACGACATGGAAAATTCCCGTAAAAATGTAAATGAACCGCATTTTCGAATGAAAAATAAATAACACAAAACCAACAAACAAACCAGAGGACAAACACTACTCTGTCAATATCAGTTCAAACCATGAACTTGTTTGTTTTTTTTATTCCTCTTAACTTGAACAAAAGCACAATACAGTAGAGGACACAATTTAGTCAATAAATAAATTCGATATTAGTTTAAGCTTTATTTCAACAACAACGACAGCGCATATTACAAATACAGTAAAATAATGTTGGATTGAGAAACAAGGCTAAGCCTTATGTTAATCTCTCTCCACGCACTCTAAATTCGTGCATTAGCTTCAGTACTGAAAAATTATCTGCATTATATTTTATCTTTTGCCAAGACGTGGAAGATTCTCAACATTTGAGAACAGGAAAATCTGCCAAAGATTTGGGGACAGTCGAATCTGCCATAGATTTGGAGTCGATCAAATCTGCCATAGATTTGGAGACGATGAAATCTGCCATAGATTTGGAGCGACATATTCTGTTACGTCACTTTCTGCCATAGATTCGGAATCTGCCACAGATTTGGAACCCGCCATAGATTTGAGTCCGACATATATATACCCCCAAAACTTTGTTTGCAGTGGGTATAATGATCATCTTCAGACCAAATATGAAAACATTACTGCATAAAAAGCTGAGAAATTCTATGATCAAAATCTTATTGCCCCTGTCTCCTTACAGTGAAGGCATAACAAATATTTAACACTAGAAAATGTGTCTGTAAGACATGATTGCCCCGCCAATGAATTTATCGCAAACTGAATTGTAATGAAACACAAAATTTTAAAGTCATTCAACCATATAATGTGGGTCATGGACACCAAATTAATTGCGAAACAGCCAGACCTCCTTTGAATGAATGTTGCAATAAAATATTATAATGCTACAATACATAGCAGTTAAGAAATACACCTAAATGCAAAACTTAACCAATGTCACTGAAGCATAAAATGTAGGTCAAAGCCACCTAATTGTCAAAGATTTTGGAAGTGACTGATCAAGGCATTTAATTTGATGAAACATCATTGTCTAATAACGAGTAGTTGTTGAGAGATGGACTTTAACGCAAACTTAACCAAAGTCACTGAAGTGTAAAATGTAGGTCAAAGCCACCTAATTGTCAATGATTTGGGTAATACTCATCAAGGCAATTAATTAGCTATTAAAATCATAATTAAACATCATGGTCCCATAATGTGTAGTTGTTGAGAAATAGACTTTCATACAAAACTTAACCAGAGTCACTCAAGCATGAAATGTAGGTCAAAGAGTCAAACTACCTAGTAAACTCTGTAGTACTATCAAATATCTACCTACTGCTCTACTATTATTGTTATACCTCTACAGTTCTGAGAAATGTACCTTAATGCAAAACTTAACCGGACATACAGATGGAAGGACGGACCAGGGTAACAATATGCCCCTTCCACATTCGTGGGCAGGGCATAAAAATCTTTTAAAATACAATGTACCTATGCACCGAGAACTAAACTGCTGCCTGTTACTGTGGATATTGTAAATGTGCTAATTTTTTTTTTTCACTTGTACATGTACACTACATTGATATTTCTGAAATAAATCTACCAGTATATCATGCTCAATTTTTTTGACATGCAGAACAATATAGGAAATAAGCACCGACTGGAAGCACTTCTGCCAGACAACTAAACAATTATTGTTCAATATAATAACAGTATAATGGCTTAAATAAATAAAAAACATCCTAGATTCTCATCAACCTTACAAAAAATTCTGGCAGCCTGGAGAATTCACTTCTTCATTTATCATTTGTAAACTAGAAAATATTTCGATCACTTAAACAAAATAACCTGTGGCCACAGGATCTGTCTCACCTTTGGGATGCACAAACTGAACATTAACAATAATATTTACAGCCATTGTAAAGAAATGTTAATCAAGCTCTGTGTGAAGAATTGGGATTGCATATGAATATCAAAATGAGGCGGTGCTAATTGCTTGCTAAAAATTTGGGCAGTCAAGCAAAACTTATTTATCAGGGCAACTGAAATCATTACTGCATGTCAAAAATCAAGTGGCTACTGAAATGCTGGCTCTGTCTTACTAATTACTTGGGAAAAAATATATGTGGTCACAAGGGCAGACCCAGGATTTGAAGTAAGGTGGTTGGAGATTTTTTTTAATTCATGAGAGAAGCAAGACGAACACAATCCAAAATTTTTTTTGACAAACATTGGCCAAAACGATTTATATGAATAACTTTATTGGGGGGAGAGAGCATGCCTCTCATGTGACCCACTAAATTGACACTTGGATCATTCATACATGACTGAACGATCAGGGCCATCACCTAGATGTGGAATTGTAATGTACGTGACTGAACGGTCAGGGCCATCACTTGGATGTGGAATTGTAATGTACGTGACTGAACGGTCAGGGCCATCACCTGGATGTGGAATTGTAATGTATGTGACTGAGCGGTCAGGGCTATCACCTGGATTCGGAATTGCAATGTACATGACTGAACGGTCAGGGCCATCACCTGGATGTTCAATTGTAATGTATGTGACTGAGCGGTCAGGGCCATCACCTGGATTCGGAATTGCAATGTACATGACTGAACGGTCAGGGCCATCACCTGGATGTGCAATTGTAATGTACGTGACTGAACGGTCAGGGCCATCACCTGGATGTGCAATTGTAATGTACGTGACTGAACGGTCAGGGCCATCACCTGGATGTGGAATTGTAATGTTCTTACAGATGTCAAAATATCCAGTGGTTAGAACTTCTGGTTTATGCTGTAGTGATTGCCTGTGAAAAAACTTTGCATGATCATTCATGTATATCTGAGGTCACTATGACCACTGGTTCAGGGCTTAGGGTCATAAAATAAGTGCAGAATCATGTTGTATCCATACTGATCCAACTACATGTCAAATATCATGAACTGACAAGGACTTAAAACTAACATAAGCATCATAATTCCACATATTATCCAATTGTTGACACTGCCACGGTCTTGCTTCCAGGATTTTCAACAATTGCTGCAGCCGAGACATAAAAAACATAAGAGAATTTTCTATGAGGAACAAAAAATATCTGAGTGGGAAAGAGGATGACAATCTAGGCTTTTCTTTACTACAAATAACATATATATAAATAGAACCGCTGTAACAGGAACAACCTTCACCTTTCAGACTTATATATCAGTATAAAGGTAGCATCCAGAAACATAAAAAATATTCTATGAAAAATTTCAATTCATATCAAATATTCCTAATTCAAAAGTTAGAATTGTTCAAATAATATTTTTTTTTTTTTATGTAAAATAAATCATAAGTGACTACTCTAAATTGATGTAAAATGTATGAATTAACTGAATGGAGAAAAAGACTACATATTAAAATTTTCAGCTTATGCAATTTGTCAACATCAATTGCTATTACTCTACCAAAAATGGACAGCAAAGGTATATAAGCCAATGAATTTTTGTCATTATTTTATCAATGGAAACATTATATAGTTTGAAAAGATTTCTTTCATTTTACATACACTCAACTATGTGATTTTTGTTATATTCTTTTTTTTTTCCATAATCATTTTTTGTTTCTTAGTTTATGGGTTTTTTTTTTCATTTGTACAGTTTCTGAGTGCTAAAATTATACATAAGCATTTGCTTAACCTGTACATGCAGCCAACTTTGTTAAAGCTAAAAACAAATATTTTGGCAATTATATTTCTGATGTACTTCTATGTGTAGACTGACAAAAAAAACTCAACAAAAAAAATGCTACATCAAAATATTGATTAAAAACAAATGAATTCATGGACCCGTTGAAAATATAATGCAAACAAGATGAAAACCCTTTCTTTGATTCTACAATTATAGTATTTCGCCACTGCAAAAAGATATGAATACAAAAAAATAACATAAAATAAAACAAAATGTTAGTTGGAATATGGAATGACATATAACATTATTATAGCACTACTTGTTTTTGTTGTACCTCTAAATTATGCCCCCCTCCCTATTTAGCCCAACGAAACATCAATCTAATCTAAATAAAATTGTAGAGCCAAGCCCAACTCTAGATGAAAACAAATTGAAAACAAAGCAAATGTTCCAATTCCAGAATTTGAAGACTCTGAACTGGATGAGCTTGTCCTCATTATCAAACAAAAGAAAGAAAGAGAAATAAAATTATGAAGGTCTTTGTTGTTCTCTGATATTATGTTTCAGAATTATTAAATAAAACACTTAACCAAACTCTGTGACAATATTCCAGTAATCACAATAAAGATACTGATACAATCATCCTTTTGTTGTATAAGTCACATAAAAAGTTTTCTATTCAAAATATAAAGTGAAGTGACATTTTTTATCTTGTTATATTTTTCCCAATTTTCATAAAATGTCGATTGAAAATTCCCAATTTGCCCACAGGGTCCCTTTTCCCAAAAAAGCTAGATAAACCCTTGGCATAGTATATTTACAAATGACTTATGGATTTTGATGTTACTTCTTTTAAAAGATCTGTCCGATACCCCTATTTTGTGAATAATGTTTACTTATAAATGACTTCTCTTTTTGCTTATGCAGTTGAGTTTATTAATTTTTATCCCTCTCCTTTTGAATATGACCATTTTAAGAGCTATAGTTTTATGTCACTGCTTGTTGTAGTATAAACAAAGATTCTACTTGTAGTGAAGCTAGTAGAATCTAGTCCATACTATTACTATCCATGTGGAGAATTACTGATGTATGGTCTATTTACAGATGACTTAGGGTCTGAAACCACTATTTTTGTGGCATTTTGTTCACATATGGTTTATTTACAGATGTGTTATGACCATGATGGTGTCCAACAGATTGATCATTCAGAGATTCCGAGTCTTTCTGAAGTTTTTCCTTCAAGTAACTAATTGCTTCTGCATGTTCACGCTCTACATCATGAAGCATTAGTTCAAGTCTATTAACATTGCCAGTTTGACGATATTGTGACACTGATCTGGATTTCCGAACACTTGCTTGTTGTGATGATCTAGGTGGAGTTGTGTGTCTGTATGATAAAGATGATCTAGGTGGTGGAGTAGTGTGTCTGTATGAGCATGAAGTTATGGGTGGAGAAGTTGTATGTGTGAAGGACAGTGATGTTGTAGGAGGTGTCATTCTAGACAGATCAAAAGACAAATCTGATCCCTCCAATGAGGATGACAGTAGTTTAGAAGTATCTGATACACGATCGGAACTATAGTTCTGTTTTATCTCTTCTAAGAGCTGATTTTTCTGAATTTCAAGCAATTCTTCCTTTTCATGTAACTTGCATTCTATTTCTGCTAATTCTACCTCAAGTAAACGTTTTTGTTTCATCAGCTCTCTTTCAATCAGGTCACGATGGTAGATCATTTCCTCCAATCTTTTTTGTGTTGACTTTTGTTTTTCAAGTTCTATTTTTTTTTCCGTCAACTCTTTTTCTACTTCCTCCAACTCATATAGTTTTGTTTGTAATACAGCTTTTTCACGACGCAATGTTTCCTCTACAACAGATTTTTTACCAAGTGTTTGAGACAGGGTTTCTAATTTATTATCACTATCTCTAAGCTTTTCTACAAGTTCATTTCTTTGTTGTTGTAATAATTTAAGCTGTTGATTAAACGACTGGTTTGGATTATTTTCACTGGTTATTTCGACATGACCATTTTGCTCTTGCAACTGTAAAACAATTGTTTCTTGTTCCTGAACCCTTGCCAACCATTTATCATTTTCATTTCTTAGCATGTTGTTTGTTTCCATTAACAATGACACTTTCTGTTGCAAAGTCACAACCTCTGATGAAAACTGTTGTTCAGCTTCCGTAAAACTTGTTTCTAATTTTGAATTTCTTTTCCACTTTTCACGATCAAGAGCTTCCCTGAGTAATGCATTTTCTTGAGTATAAACAGACTTAGTCTCACGCAAGTCTTGTCTGAGTTTGGAAATTTCCTCAACAATTGCAAAATGTTTCATTTCAAGTGCTAAATTTCCATCTTTCTGTGATCCCTGATTGTTCACACTATTTTCTGACATATTTTCACTAAAGTCAGCCAATGTCTGAGTACTGTTATTCATGCTATCGATTTTGTCAGAAAGAATACTTTCATTAGATTTTGAATTTGAAAATTCATTTTCTCCACTGATTGTTGAATGATCGGAGAAGCTATTATTTACATCATCAGTTTGACTATCATTCTCGGACAGGATGCCACCCTTTTCTTCAGGCAGTGGTGTACTACAGCTGACTACAACAGGCTCTGCTTTATGATCCTGTTTGGCTTTACCAACATTTCCATATCTCCTAGGTTCAACAGGTGACCTGATTGAAATGGGAGTTCGCTGCTGTAAGAAATGCTCCTCTAACTGTTTAATATAAGAGTCTTTTTCTCTCAGTGACATTTCTATGTGTTCCTGATATTGTCTTAAATCCTCCATCCTCGCTTGATCATCTTCTCTCTGTTCTAAGTCAGACTCTAATTTCCTAATTAACACCTCTTTATCCTCCAATAGAGTTTCTAATTCATCTATTTTTCCTTGTAGACCTGTAGCACCTTCAGTAACATTTTGATTGGTTTCCACTGGACCTATGTATGTTTGAGTTATCTCCCCTTCAAAGACTTCCTGTTCAAATGCAGACTCCTCTGAAAACAGGTGAGACTGTGATTCTGGTACCTCTTCCAGATAAATATCTGTTTTTTCTATTTCCTCAACTGAACATGACATTTTTTTCTTCATTTTCGACAATTCCTTTGCCCTTAACTTCTGAATTTCAGACTGGTACCTTTGACATTGAGATGTCAGTTCTTGAATAACGTGTTCATTTTCAAACCCAGCATTTTCAAATTTAGAACAGGTTTCATGAATTTCATGTAAGGCTTTTTCATTGCGTGCTATTTCAGCTTCATACTTTTTACACTTTTCTTCATTTTTCAATCTCTGAAGTTCCAATCTGGATGATAAATTTGTACATTTCTTTTGCAATTCTGCAAATTTGATTTCATCATTTTTGATTTTAGCTTCAAGCTGTTTCAGCACTTGTCCTGTTTCCTGTTGCAAGTGAATCACTTTTTCATATTGTTCACATTTTTGATTGGACACATTTAATTCATTCTGTAAGCTCTCCAATTCATTTTCAAAATTTTGGCATTTTTCTTGTAGTTCTTCTAACTGCAATTTATACAAGTTTTGACAAGTCTGATGCTCCCTACTCATAGTCATATTCTCTTGTTTCAATTTTTCACATTGTTTTGTTATTTCTGACAACTCCTGTTCACACTCATATTTATTTTCTAACTCTTTTTCATACTGTTTACATTTATCCTCATACACACAAGCAAAGGCCTCATTTTGTTTTGCATATTCTAATTCAATTTCTAAATGGTGACATTTTTCTTTCAATTCTTTCATAGCAGTGTTATCTTTTTGCATGTCTATGACATCTGTTGAATTATCAACTGCCATAACAGAATTCAACTGAGTCTGAAAAGACGAGCATTTCTCTTCCAGGTCTGTTATAACTTGTTGTTTATCAACTATGTCAAATTCATATTTCTGACATTTCTCCAACAATATGCCAATTTCACGTACACTTTCTTGATCCTTTTCCAATCCAGCCCCCATTTGCTCATATTGAGTAGTTTGATCAGATTTCTCGAATGCTTGTTTTTCAACATTTGTAGAAAAACTAAAATTTGTTTCATTACCACTAGTTTGTGACTCAACAGAAACAGTACATATCGAAACATTTTGTACTGCATCATCTGATTCAATCTGTTTGTATAACTGTAGATTTTGATTTTCTAACTGATATTTTTGCTCCTGTAATGAACTATTTTCTATCTCTAATTTCCTCAATTCAGCTTTATACAGAACTTTGATTTCATTCAATCTTTGTTCTTGTAGTTTTTGAGCTGCACAAATTTCTACCTCCTGTTGCTGTAAAGCCTTAGATTTTTCTTGCAGTTCTTGTTCCAACTTTTCAATTTTCAATTCACATTTATCAGTACTAACTAAATCTCCTTCTTTCAATTTATTCCCTGCTTCATAATTTTCAGTTAGTTTATCTGAATTTCCTCTTTCAAGTTCTCCGCAAGACGAAACAGAAGGTGATAAATTGTCATGTTCCGATTTGGATTTACTCACCGTTTCACTGAAATCTTCACTTATATTAATTAACTCCTGTTCAAGTTGAATTCTTGAGAGAGACTCATTTTCAAGCTGAATTGTCAAATTTTCACATTTACTCAATAGTTCTTGCTTTTCTTTACAATAAATGTCTTTCAGACTTTCAAGTCTTTTTAATAACTTTTCATTATCATTTTTTTCTTCTTCCGAAAGTTCATAAGCAAAATGTCCAGATTCTAAATCGTGAATAACTTGACTTTGCAAAAGAGGAACACTGGACTGCATTAAGGCAACTTCGTTCAAGTTATCAGGATTGAAACCTTCCATTTCTCCACTGATAAATTCTTCGTAAAATTCACCTTGCGAATTGGAAGGGATGCCAGAGTTAACACAATCTTTTGTTGATGGCATTCCTAATGGATCACAAGTTGGATCCTCCAACACATTTACATGTTCACCTGGCTGAGATGGAGATCTGTTCTTCTCCACGGTGTTATTTCTTGAGCCATGTGTTATTTCTTCAAAGAAATCTTCCCGATGTTGAGGTCTACTTTGCAATTTTACTTCAAGATTCAACGCTTGTTCAGGGACAAATTCCTCAAAAAATTTGCCTGATTCAACTGTTAATTTTGGTTCATCTAAATTGCCTAAAGAACGATGTCTAACAAAAAGTTCTGAAGACGTTTTGTCTTCACCATCTGCACAAACATAGAAATCGGTGTTGGAAGGCAAGTTTAAACTGAGAGAACGGACATGCCTTGACCTAGTTTTGTTCTCATTTTTTAAGATTGACTTCCTGACATCTTTAGACAAGAGAATATCATCCTTAGAGGCAACATTTTCAATAAAAACATCAGTTTTTGGTGTAGAACAACTTGGAGTTTGTTGACTATCAGTATATGCCTCAGCAGCTTTTCTCATTGCTTCTTTAACAAACGATGCTTCAAGTTCTGTTGTAGGAGTAGGGATCATCAAATCACAATCATTTGGTTCATAATTCTCCATTTCTGGTTTAAAGCCAGGCCCTGCCATTGAAAAGTCAGCTGTGTTCACTTCAGGTTGAAAACTTAATTCAACAGTGTCTATTTCTGGTTGAAAACCTGAAGATGCTGAAGTGTTTTTCAATTTCAGATATTCCCTCCTTAATATAACACATTGAGGTCGGGAACAAATGTCCTCCAGTCCTTGTTCACTAGACCCAGGTGGATCTTTATCATGCTCAAAAGATGATGTTGGTGAAAATTCCCAATCTAGCATTAATGACTGACTACGATATGAATGTCTTGGCTGTTCGGTGCTTGGCTGACGTGGCTCACACAGAAATTTACCCTCCCCATCAGTATTTTCACCCAACACAGTTCTAAGCTCGTCCTCCAGTTGTTCCTGCTGATGGTGTGATAGTTCAACCTGTTGTAGTAGTGCATCTCTAGCCTCTGCCAATTCCTGAAAAAGATTAAATATTATGAAGATTACAAATAACTTTCAGTGCATCTTTAGCCTCTGCCAATTCCTTTAAAAGATTAACTTGAACTACAACTTTTGCTTAATCTTACATCACATATGAGTTTCACAATGACTTCATAAGTACTCATCACTATTGAAACAACATTGTATATACCATATATCCTGCCTTTGGTAAATTCCTGAGACACTGATCACGTACCGACCGTGTATACTCCATATCGGGTGACTGATTAATATACGGCTAGTGGCCGCCATTACGCGACGTCACTATGCATCATTATACAGGATTTTTTTTATAATTTAATGGACTCTCAGCAGGATATAAACATTACACAGTATGCAAGTGACCTAATATGGTATATACACGTTCAGTAAATTGAATATTGGGCTCGAGCTACACTCTCGCCCAATATGAAATTTACTGACCGTGTATATACCATATTAGGTCACTTACAGACTGTGTAATCTATAATATCGGGTTATTTTAGCATAGGTTTTTGTTCGCGATTTACATGTAAAACAGGGCAGTGAAATATTCACTATGTTTATAATTCACATTTTTATATTTTATCCAATGTATTTGAATTTATGATGAAATTTGCGTGAATGCTAAATTTCGCACTCTATTGTCTACCGTGGACATAGCAAAATTTTTTTTTAAATCCTGATATACGGTATACATATATTTCAAGCTGTCATAAAGATCATAATAGATAAGTTAGAAATTTTCATCAAAATACCAGTGTTACTTTATTTTGTCAAACTTTCTTTTTTTTTGGCTGTTTAATTTGTGATACATATCTTAAAATATTGTATATATGACTGAGGGTACAAATTTCATGGTCTCAAAATTTATGTAAGGTTTTATGAGAAGATTTTGAATTGTTCAAAATGAAAATGATGCTTACTCAATGTACTCAGATGCAATGTTTGCAACTTTTGTATCAAGTATATCTAAATTGAGAACTTTCTGTGTAAATGAGTGTTGAAATGTACCAATTTCTGGACAACTCAAATGACCTCTTTTGCAGTGTGTATTCCTGCTCATTAATAAATACTGTTTAGTAAAAGCTCCTAATTATAAATGAAGGCTGAATACTGCAGATGTTTGCTCATAAATGAATGCCATTAGGTTTCTGCTCACTGATGAATAATATTGAATGCCGATTCCTGCTAATTAATGAAGGCTCGGTTGTGCAGATGTATAATCATTGATGAAGGCTGTGAAGTACAAAATCCTTCTCATTAATGAAGGCTGTAAAGTACAAAATCCTTCTCATTAATGAAGGCTGTGAAGTACAAAATCCTCCTCATTAGTAAAGGCTTTATACAGAAGTTTCCTGGTCTTTGATGAAAGCCATTTAGTTCTGTTTAATGCTCATTGTGAAGACTGAACTTCATCTATTTTTCATTCAGTTTCACAACCATCTACTTTTGTTTTTTCATTCAGTTTCACAACCATCTACTTGTAATCTGAACTAGCTTTCACATTTACCTTTATATCATCTTTTTTTTTGCATGCTCTAACTCACTCTTGTTATTGTTTAATTTTTTTTATACACTGTATAATATTTATATTTTAATTGATTTTCTATTTTTTTTTTTTGTTTTTTTTTTTGTTTTGGTGATGTTATATAGATAAATTATAGATAATGACAAGGAATGTTTTTTTTTACATAAATGTCAAATGTTCTACTTCCAAGTATCTTGCATTTCTTTTTTACATAGATTTTATTAATTCTTTTGATTTGTAGACTTTTTATAATCACACTAAACTTTTTTTGAAAAATATCAGGATCAAACCTTACCAACAAGACCTATCACCACAATTCTACTAAAGTGTGTAAGAAATGCTATGTTTTACTAATTGTATAACCATGAGACAACAACTCAACATCATTATAACAAACAAAAAAACACACTCTTAAATGAAAATCATGAAACAATACTATAAAAAGGCAAAACCTCAAGACCCATAACACAAAAAACACAAGACATTTAACAATGATTGACATAATGAAAACTTCATGATTGATAAAAACTTGCAAACAAAGAAACCATTTTACTATTTAATGCATACTTTTAAGTGAAATGTTTTAATATATTCTATGACAGCCATGCAACCATGAATTTGTTGTGACATCTGTACCTCAATGTGGAAGGGTTTGACACGTTTTGTGACAGTCTAATAAACTTGAGGAAGTGTTACAGCCATATCAAAAAATGCAGAGTCTGGCATGTTTTGCAACAACCATACTAAAAATAAGGTTTCAACATTGGACAGGATTTGACCTTTGTGGCAGCCATACAAACATGTGACAGGGTTTGATATTTGTGACAGCCATACAAACATGGGACAGGGTGTAACCTTTGTGGCAACAATACAATTTGGACGGGGTTTGTCTTTTGTGACAGCCATGCAAACCCAAGACAGGGTTTGACCTATATGACAGACATACAAACATATAACAGGGTTTCTCTTTTGTGGCAGCAAAACAAACAGTCTTTGACCTTTGTGGAAGCCATACAAACATGTGACAGGGTTTGACTTTGTGGTGCCAGCAAAATATACTTGTGACAGGGTTTGAACTTTGGTGGGAGCCTTCCAATATGGACAGGGTTTGGCCTTTGTGGCAGCCATGCAAACATGAGACAGGGCTTGACTTTGGTGGGAGACATACAAACATGTGACAGGGTTTGTATGGCTGCCATAAAAGGTCAAATCACATGTGGCAAGGTTTGACCTTTGTAGCAGTCATACAAACATTTGACAAGGTTTTGCTTTTGTGGCAGCCATACCAACATGTGCCAGGATTTGACCTTTGTTATTGTAACAACAATGTAAACTTGCTGCTGGGTTTGAGCTTTGTGGCAGCCTTTCAAACATGTAACAGAGTTTGATCTTTTGTGGAAGCCATAAAAACATGTGACAGGGTTGACCTTTGTGGCAGTCATACAAATATGTAGCAGGGTTTGACCTTTGTAGTGGTCATACAAACCTGTAACAGTGTTTGACCCCTATAGCAGCCATACAAACATAGTCAGAATTTACCTTTGTGGCAGCCATACAAACATGTGACAGGGTTTGACCTTTGTGGCAGTCATACAAACCTGTAACAATGTTTGATTTTTATAGCAGCCATACAAACATAGTTATAGTTTACCTTTGTGGCAGCCATACAAACATGTGACAGGGTTTGACTTTTGTGGCAGCTTTTCAAACATGTAACAGGGTTTTCTCTTTTGTGGAAGACAATAAAACATGTGACAGGGTTGACCTTTGTGGCTGCCATAAAAATATGTGGCAGGGTTTGACCTTTGTAGCAGCCATTCAACACTTCTGCAGGGTTTGACCTTTGTAGCAGTCATTCAAACATGGGACAATGTATGCCCTTTGTGGCAGCAATACAAACATGTGACAGGGTTTTTCGATAAGCATAATATGGCACCCCATACTGAAGTTAAATAAAAAATTTCAAGTGGCTGTGATTTTTAGTTGCTGAGAAAAGTGTTATGAAATTTTTTAACAATGACAGAATTGTTGAAAATAGTCGGTAAACAGGAAGTAGATGTCTGACAGACCTGATTTTAACAAGCACAATATGGAACCTCATAACCAAGTCACATACAAAAAATACACATGTGATTTGTAGTTGCTGAGAAAAAATTAACGAAAATTTTTACAATGACATTATTTGTGGAAAATATTCCAAGTCTGAGTAAATTGGAAGTAGATGTCCGACAGACCTGATTTCAATAGGCGCATTATGGAACCTCATAATGAAGTCACATACAAAATTTCAAGTGGCTGTGATTTGTAGTTGCTGAGAAAAGTATTACAAACAAGAGGCTCTCAAGAGCCTGTATCGCTCACCTGGCCTTTGATTAACATAGACATTTTATGTTAATGAGCTCATATATATAGTTAAACTATAAATCCAATATCCCTAATTAGTTAAAGGGGAGAAGACCTCTGTTAGTGTTTCCCATGTGGTCCAATGTGAAACAATGTTCCCTGCTGGCAGCAATCTTGGATAAAGTGTGAACCTAAACAAGAGGCTCTCAAGAGCCTGTATCGCTCACCTGGCCCTTGATTAACATAAACATTTTATGTTAAAGAGCCCTTATATATAATTAAACTATAAATCCAACACCCCTAATTAGTTAAAGCGGAGAAGACCTCTGTTAGTTTAACATTGGACCCCATGGGAAACACTAAGTTCCCCGCTGGCTGCCATATTGGATATCGTGCTGACCTGAAAAACTCCTTTTTGCAAGGGACCACTCAATGACTATTGCGGC
>MJUU01014088.1:27176-48276 GCA_002080025.1 Modiolus philippinarum | reverse complement strand
AAGGGTTATGGTTATATACATAAAGTTACTGATATATACATTATCGTTATTGTTATGTACATTAGAGTTGTTGTTACTGTTATATGCATAAGGGTTAGGGTTACTGTTATATACATTAAGGTTACTGTTAGTTAGGGTCAATAAATTATGGATAGGCTTAGGTTTAGGGTTAGAGTTTAAGGTATAGGGTAAAAATTAGGGTTAAGGCCAATACCAGAATGAACGGCTAAGCATAACTAGTAGCACCTCATTTGCATACTTAAGTTAGAGCGAGACCAAAGTAGAAGGTAAAGTAGAGGGCGAGACTACAATAAAGCAAACAGTTACCATGTAAACCAAGTGAAGTGTTAGTATAATAGCACCTCGTCAAATACGAAGCCATAGAATATACTTTCGAACAATAGCATCTCGTCCAATACGAAGCGATAGAACATATACTATTAGAACAATAGCACCTCGTCCAATACGAAGCAATAGAACATACTATTAGAAAAATAGCACCTCGTCCAATACGAAGCCATAGACTATACTATTAGAACAATAGCACCTCGTCCAATATGAAGCCATAGAATATACTACTAGAACAACAGCACCTCGTCCAATACCAAGCCATAGAATATACTATTAGAACAATAGCACCTCGTCAAAGACGAAGGCATGATATATAGTATTACTACGGTAGCACCTCGTTGCACCTCGTCGGGCACCTCGTCAAATACGAGTTTGCCTGTGCATATATACTACTTAGCTCCTATGTTTTGCTAGTTACGTTGTGAGTCATACATGTAATTACTAGTAACTTGAAACATATTTGTCATGTTTGTTTACTAAGTACATAATCCTTTCATTGTGCAGTGTTTTGTTTTTATACCCAGCCACACATAGTGGCGAGGTATTATGTGATACCCCAAGTCGTGTGTCCTTCCGTCCGTCTGTCCGTCCGTCCGTTTGTCTGTCCGTCCGTCCGTCCGTCCCCCGAAGGTTTCCGACTGATAACTTGTGAACGAAATAACATAAGGTCTTCAAACTTGGTATGTAACTTCTTTACCACAAAACTCAGGTCAACTTCGATTTTGGGTTCAGAGGCTAAGGGGTTCTGGAGTTATGCCCTTGAAACTTTCAAATTTTGCGAATTCTAGGGTTTCCGACTGATAACTTGTGAATGAAATAATGTATTGTCTTCAAACTTGGTATGCAACTTGTAAACCACAAAACTCAGACCAAGTTTGATTTCTGGTTCAGAGGTCCAAGGGGTTCTGGAGTTATGCCCCTTGAAACTTTGAAATTTTGCGAATTTTAGGGTTTCCGACTGATAACTTGTGAATGAAATAATAAATTGACTTCAAACTTGGTACGTAACTTGTATACCACAAAACTCAGGCCAAGTTTGATTTCGGGTTCAGAGGTCTAAGGGGTTCCGGAGTTATGCCCCTTGAAACTTTGAAATTTTGCGAATTTTTGGGTTTCCGATTGAGAACTTGTGAATGTAATGATATATTGTGTTCAAACTTGGTATGTAACTTGTATACCACAAAACTCAGGCCAAGTATGATTTTTGGTTCAGACGTCCAAGGGGTTCTGGAGTTATGCCCCTTGAAACTTTGGAATTTTGTGGAACGTGGCAGGGTATCATGTAATGCACCATTACGATTTTTATACGACCACAAAAAATTTTGTGGTCGTATAATGTTTTGGCGCTGTCGTCGTCGTCGTCGGCGTCGTTGTCTGTAGACACTTTAAGTTTTTACCAATAACTCAAGTTCAAGTTGATCAATCCTTATGAAATTTTAACACAATGTTTCTTGGCACAAAAGGAAGGTGTTAATCGGTTTTGGCCCCTCCCGTTTTTAAAATAGGGGCCAAAAAAGGCAACATTGGGTGATTTCACCTATTTAGCTATAGAATTTTTATTAATTATCGGATTTTGACAGGGATTCTGTCAGTGTGCTCCTGAGGTAATTTCTAATTACTAGTATGCAACGGATTTCACGTCACATGTACCGTTCATGAGATAAATGGGGTCCAAAAGGGGCGAATTTTAAAAATTTTATTTTTTTATTTTTAGTCCGATTTTGATGCCGTTTTTTTGCAATGGATTCCTTATGAAAAATAAATACAGTGCTGCACCATCAGATTTTTGATAATTTGTGTCCTTTCCGAGTTATGAGGGGCCAAACGGGGTAAACAGTTTTTGTGAAGCTCTTACGGTTTCCGAGTTACAAGGGGTGAAAGGGGCCAAACTTGCAATTTCTCTAAATATGTGAAATCTTTATTTTTCATCGGATTTTTATGAGATTTTTTTCTTTGGATTCCTCTTGATATAAGCTTTCAGCAATATGTCAACGGTTTTCGCGTAGCTTTTACCGTTTCTGAGCTACAAGGGATCAAATGGGTCAAAATTGCAATTTTTTAAGATATGTGAAATCTTTATTTTTCATCGGATTGTGATGGGATTTTTTTCTTAAGATTCCTCTGGATATAATGTAAGCATTGGCATTGTGTCAATGGATTTGGTGTAGCCCTTCCGTTTCTGAGATAAAAGGGGTCAAAGGTGCTGAAATTTTCAAAATATGTAAAATCCTCCTATTTTTTGTAGGATTTTAATGGGTTCAGTTCTTCGGATTCCTTTTATCATATTGTTAAATTAGTATGTTGACCGTTGACCACTTTGATATACCTCTTTCTATTTCCAATCTATATAAGGAATCATTTACGCTAATTTTTTTATTTGCATTAGTTTATGTGCAGTTAATTACTGGGTCTAGTTCTTTATTGTGTCCATTTAATTACTGTATCAAGCTCTTTACTGTGTTCTCATTCATTTTGAATTACACTCGTTCAAGTTTCAGTGTTCGACATGCTGCGGTCGTATCATGCTGCGCTCGGCGTAGCCCTTTATTATTATATGTTGACAAAAATACATTTGGAGAAATAAATTGCTTATACTTTAAGTTTGTTACAGGACTTGTTTTAGGCCTTTACTTTTGGCAGAGGCTAATTTTTGTAAATAAGAAAAAAAAAATTATTATCATTTTTTTTCCTTGATGGTTATATTTCTTTGAATGAATACTTCCCTTTTTGGTTGAAGCGTACACTTTCAAAATGCAAGAGAGAACAAAATGGAATCATTGCAACTTTGCTGAAGATAAAAAAATACAGATACAGTATAAAAAGATCACTTCACAAGAAATATTACTTCAAAATCATTTTAGTTTCATATTTATCAAATAGTTTTATTTTTCTTTTATTTTGTACCAGTATTTGTTTCCATTTCTATCTTGTGTGTGTCATGAAGTGTCTGTTATTCAAGCCAATAGACTGGCTTCTAAGAGTCAATGTGTTATATGTAAGTGTAATGTCTGAAGTTTTTGATACATATGACTAACTTAATTAATTCTCTATTTAGTTATTAAGTCTCCCAAACGAAGTTTGTGGAGACCTATTGTTTTTACTCTGTTTCTTATTTTTATTATTATGTCGCCCCAGACGTAGTCGGGACGACATATTGTTCTTTGTCCGTTTCTCTATTATTCATTATTATTATTAAGTCGCCCAAACAAAGTTTGGCGACTTCTTGTGTTTGCACCGTTTTTTATTAAGTCTCCCAAACGAAGTTGGGAGACTTATTGTTTTTGTTGCGTTTCTTATTAAGTCGCCCAAACGAAAATGGGAGACTTATTGTTTTTGTTGCGTTTCTTATTAAGTCGCCCAAACGAAGTTTGGCGACTTATTGTTTTTGCTCCGTTTCTTATTATTATTATGTCGCCCCAGACGTAGTCGGGACGACATATTGTTATTCCTCCGTTTCATATTATTATTATTAAGTCTCCCAAACGAAGTTTGGGGAAACTTATTGTTTTTGCTGTGTTTCTTATTTTTATTATTATTAAGTCTCCCAAACGGAGTTTGGGGAGACTTATTGTTTTTACTCAATTCTTATTATTAAGTCTCCCAAACGAAGTTGGGAGACTTATTGTTTTTGTTGCGTTTCTTATTATTATTCCGATTTCTTTCTTTCTTCTCGTCTCCATGAACTTGTCTGAACCAGATCTCAGAGACCATTACACCTAGAACTTCCAAACTTTGTAGGATGTTGGTCCCATGTATCTAGTTGTGCACAAAACAAAAATTTGTCCAAAGAAGGTTCATTAAGGGTACATTTGGGGTTGGGTCGCCAATGTTAACCCTATGGGAAAATGAAATTTTAGATATTTTTCAACTTATTTCTCACAGTATCTCAAAAACTTTTAATACTAGCTACATGAAACTTCATAGCAAAGGTGTTTGTAATGTAAGAAAGGGTATTACAGCATTGGAAATTTCAAAATGATTTCGGTTGTCATGGAAACCAAACCAAATACTGGAAATTTTGAGAAAATAGTAGTTTTTGCTAATGATTATATTTTGATTACAGCAATACATATTAAATAGGTTATAAGGGGAACCCCTATCCAATTCTATGGCAGCAGGTCTGTAATTGGCTTATATGGACAAAAGAGCATTTGGTTGCCATGGAAACAAAACCAGAAACCTTTGTTTTTGGAAAATCTGGTTTTCTGATTAAAAAGAAGGAATTTTGAGAAATATGCATTACATAGCTTATAAGGGGAACCCCTGCCCAAATTTTTTTTGGGGGAAGTGTATGAAATTATGTGTAATGACAAAAGAGCATTTGGTTGCCATGGAAACAAAACAAGAACCTTATTTTTTTTGGAAAAATTAGGTTTTCTGATAAAAAAGAAGGAATTTTGAGGAATCTATTACATAGCTTATAAGGGGAACCCCTGCCTAAATTTTTTTCTTGAAAGGGTCTGAAATTGAAAGTTGTGGTCAAAAGGGCATTTGGTTGCCATGGAAACAAAACCAGACACTTATTTTTTTTAATCTGGTTTTTTGATAAAAAAGAAGGAATTTTGAGAAATATGTATTACAAAGGTATTAAGGGGAACCCCTGCCCAAATTTTTTGATGGAAATGGTCTAAAATTGTGCAAAATGACAAAAGAGCATTTGGGTGCCATAGAAACAACACCAGAACCTTATTTTTTTTGGAAAAATTGGGTTTTCTGATAAAAAAAGAAGGAATTTTGAGAAATGTTTATTACATAGGTTATAAGGGGAACCCCTGCCCAAATTTTCTTTGGAAAGAGGTCTGAAATTGGGTGTGATGGACAAAGAGCATTTGGTTGCCATAGAAACAAAACAAGATTTAAATTTTTTTGAAAAATCTGGTTTTTTTTTATTAAAAAGAAGGAATTTCGAGAAATATGTATTACAAAGGTTATAAGGGGTACCCCTGCCCAAATTTTCTTTGGACAGAGGTCTGAAATTGGGTGAAATTGACAAAAGAGCATACGTTGTAAGGAAACAAAACCATAACCATATTTTTTTTGTAGAAAAATTGAGTTTTCTGATTAAAAAGAGGAATTTTGAGAAATATGTATTACATAGGTTATAAGGGGAACCCCTGCCCAAATTTTCTTTGGAAAGACGTCTGAAATAGGGTTTAATGGACAAAAGTGCATTTGGTTGCCATGGAAACAAAAGCTGAAACTTATCTTTTTTTTTAATCAGGTTATCTGATAAAAAAGAAGGAATTTTGAGATATATGTATTACATAGCTTAAAAGGGGAACCCCTGCCCATTTTTTTTTTTTTGAAAGGGTTTGAAATTGGATGTTATGGTCAAAAGAGCACTTGTTTCATGGAAACAAAACCAGAAACTAACTTTTTTGAAAAATCTGTTTTTTTTTATAAAAAAGAAGGAATTTTGAGAAATATGTATTACATAGATATTAAGGAGAACCCCAGCCCATTTTTTTGGGGGTGGGGGGAGGGACTGAAATAATGCATAATGATAAAAGAGCATTTGGTTGCCATGGAAACAAGACCAGAACCTTAATTTTTTTAAAAATTGGGTTTTCTGAAAAAAAAGAAGGAATTTGGAGAAATATGTATTACATAGTTATTAAGGGGAACCCCTTCCCAAATTTATTTCCGGGGGGAGTCTCATAATGCCTTGAAATCTGATATGGGAGTTCGTTTGGGAGACTTTTGTGTTTCGCTTGCGAACACAGTTATCACTTGTTAAGTCTCCCAAACGATGTTTGGGGAGACTTATTGTTTTTACTCAATTCTTATTATTAAGTCTCCCAAACGAAGTTTGGGAGACTTATTGTTTTTGTTGCGTTTCTTATTAAGTCTCCCAAACGAAGTTGGGAGACTTAGTGTTTTTGTTGCGTTTCTTATTATTATTATTCCGCTTTCTTTCTTTATTCTCGTCCGGATGAACTTGTCCGAACAAGATCTCAGAGACCATTTGACAAAGAACTTTGAAACTTTGTAGGATGTTAGCCCCATATATCTAGTTGTGCCTAAAACAAAAATTTTTGAAAAGGGGGTTTATTAAGGGTACATTTGGGGGGCTCAAAAAGGGGTGGGGTCTGCAATGTTAACCCTATGGGAAAATGAATTTTTGGATATTTTTTACCCTATTTCTCACTGCATCTCAAAAAGTTTTAATACTAGCTTCATGAAACTCCATAGGAAAGGTGTTTTTGATGTAAGAAAGGGTTCTACAGCATTGGAACTTTCAAAAGAATTTCGGTTGTCATGGAAACCAAACAAAAACTGGAAATTTTTAGAAAATAATAGTTTATGCTAATGATTATATTATGATAACAGCAATACATATCACATATGTTATAAGGGGAACCCCTGCCCAAATTTTCTTTGGAAAGACGTCTGAAATAGGGTTTAATGGACAAAAGTGCATTTGGTTGCCATGGAAACAAAAGCTGAAACTTATTTTTTTTTTTGTTGAAAAATCAGTTTTTTTTTGATAAAAAGAAGGAATTTTGAGAAATATGTATTACATAGCTTATAAGGGGAACCCCTGCCCAAATTTTTTTGGAAAGGGTCAGAAAATGGACAAAAGAGGACTTTGTTGCCATGGAAACAAAACCAGAAACGTATTTTTTTGTTGAAAAATTGAGTTTTCTCATAAAAAAAGAAATTTTGAGAAATATGTATTCAATAGGTTATAAGGGGAACCCCTGCCCAAATTTTCTTTTGAAAGAGGTCTGAAATTGGGTTTAATGGACAAAAGAGCTATTTGTTGTAATGGAAACAAAAACTAATTTTCTGGAAGAATCAGGTTTTCTGATAAAAAAGATGGAATTTTGAGAAATATGTATTACATAGCTTATAAGGGAAACCCCTGCCCAAATTTTTGTTTTGTTTTGTTTTGTTTTTTTGAAAGGGTCTGAAATAAGGTGTAATGAACAAAAGAGCATACGTTGTAAGGAAGCAAAACCATAAACATATTTTTTGTAGAAAAATTGAATTTTCTGATTAAAAAGAGGAATTTTGAGAAATATGTATTACATAGGTTTTAAGGGGAACCCCTGCCCAAATTTTCTTTGGAAAGAGGTCTGAAATAGGGTGTAATGGACAAAAGAGCATTTGGTTGCCATGGAAACAAAAGCTGAAATGTATTTTTTTGGTTTAGAAATTGAGTTTTGTGATAAAAAATGGGAATTTTGAGAAGTATTAATAACATAGGTTATTAGGGTCACCCCTGTCTAATTTTTTTTCTTAGGGAGTCTCGTAATGCCTTGAAATCCGATATGGGAGTTCGTTTGGGAGACTTTTGTGTTTCGCTTGCGAACACAGTTATCACTTGTTATTATTATTCTTCTTTCTTTCTTCTCGTCCGGATGAACTTGTCCGGAGTAGATCTCAGAGACCTTTTAACCTAGAGCTTTGAAACTTTGTATCATGTTAGCCCCATGTATCTAGTTGTGCATAATCTAAAAAATGTTTAGATTGGGGTCCATTAAGGGTACATTTAGGGGGCTCAAATAGGGGTGGGGTCCTCCATGTTAACCCTATGGGAAAATGAAATTTTGAATTTTTTTCACCATTGTTTCACTGTATCTTGAAAACTAGTTACTGTAACTCCATGAAACTTCATAGGAAAGATGTTTGTCATGTAAGAAAGGGCCCCACAGGATTAGAATTTTTAAAATTAGAACCGTTGCCATGGAAACCATACAAAAAAAATTGAAATTTTGAGAAAACGCATTTATTATTGATAATTGTATTTTCATTACAGCTATATGTATTTTTTAGTTTATAAGGGGAACCCCTGCCCAATTTTTTTTTGAAACAAGGTATATAATTCATTGTTATGGATTATGGAGCATTTGGTTGCCATGGAAACCAAGCGAAAAAGCTATAATTTTGTTTAATTAGTACTGTTGCCATGGAAACCATACAAAAAATTGAAATTTTGAGAAAACACGTTTATTATTGATAATTGTATTTTCATTACAGCTATATTGTACTATTTAGGTTATAAGGGGAACCCCTGCCCAAATTTTTTTTAAACAAAGTATGAAATTCATTGTTATGGATAATGGAGCATTTGGTTGCCATGGAAACCAAGCCAAAAAGCTAAAATTTTGAGAAAAGCGTGTTTCCTGCTGTGTGTTATGATTTGATTTCAACTATACATATATAGTAAATTATAAGGGGAACCCCTGCTCAAATTTTTTTTTTGAGACAAGGTATGTATTTCATTGTTTTGGATAATGGTGCATTTGGTTGCCATGGAAACCAAGCAAAAAAGCTATAATTTTGTTTAATTAGTACTGTTACCATGGAAACCATACAAAAAATTGAAATTTTGAGAAAACACGTTTATTATTGATAATTGTATTTTCATTACAGCTATATTGTACTATTTAGGTTATAAGGGGAACCCCTGCCCAAATTTTTTTAAACAAATTATGAAATTCATTGTTATGGATAATGGAGCATTTGGTTGCCATGGAAACCAAGCCAAAAAGCTATAATTTTGAGAAAAACGTGTTTTCTGCTGTGTGTTATGATTTGATTTCAACTATACATATATAGTAAATTATAAGGGGAACCCCTGCTCAATTTTTTTTTTTGAAACAAGGTATGAAATTCATTGTTATGGATAATGGAGCATTTGGTGCCATGGAAACCAAGCAAAAAGGCTATAATTTTGTTTAATTTGTACAATGCCATGGAAACCATACAAAAAATTGAAATTTTGAGAAGACATGTTTATTATTGATAATTGTATTTTCACCACAGCTATATTGTACTATGTAGGTTATAAGGGGAACCCCTGCCAAAATTTTTTTTAAACAAGGTATGAAATTCATTGTTATGGCTAATGGAGCATTTGGTTGCCATGGAAACCAATCCAAAAAGCTATAATTTCGAGAAAAACGTGTTTTCTGCTGTGTGTTATGTTTTGATTTCAACTATATATATAAAGTAAATTATAAGGGGAACACCTACTCAAATTTTTTTTCAAAGGGGGTTTTATAATGCCTAGAAATCCGATATGGGAGGTCGTTTGGGAGACTTTTGTGTTTCGCTTGCGAACACAGTTATAACTTGTTATGTCGCCCCAGACGAATGTCGGGGCGACATATTGTTATTCTTATGTTTCTTTATTATTATTATTATTTCTTTATTATTATTATTGTTCTTCCAATGATTCTTGTCCAGACTTTTTTGAGAAAACGGTTTGATGTAAAGAGTTGAAACTTGGCAGGAAGTTAGATCACCATAAGAAGAAATGCAGGATATGAAAAAATTTTTCAAAATGGCCGCCATTTCCAAGATGGCCGCCAAGATACGTCAAAATTTCAACGTTGTCCGATTTCAACGAAAATTGATTTCTAGTTCTTCTTGTTCTTCTTCTTGTCTTTCCGCCTCAAAATTTGTCCACACATTTTCTCAGAGACTACTGCTCGGATCTTGACCAAATTTCATGGGTTGATGGACCCCCATGTGAGGATTTGCAATCCGGTCTTGGAATTTTCAAAATGGCATCGGTTGCCATGGAAACGGCAAAAAAGGCGGGAAAATCAAAATGCTCCGAATTGGATGAAAATTTACAGGAAGGTTGCTTAGGACATGGGGAATAGGTTTCCGGTGTCCAAGAATTCAAAATGGCACCCGTTGCCATGGAAACGGCAAAAAAAGGCGGGAAAATCAAAGTGTTCAGAATTGGATGAAAATTTATAGGAAGGTTGTTTAAGACATGAGGAATTGGTTTCAGGTCTCGAAGACTTCGAAATGGCAACCGTTTCCATGGAAACAGAAAAATGGCGGGAAAATTGAAAGTCAACAGACAGGTTGCTTACGATGTGTGGAAGTGATTTTTAGCCCAGATTTCTGATTTGGGGGTTCGTTTGGGAGACTTTTGTATCAGCATCCTGATACAGTTATAAATTTTTATTCTTGTTCTTCTTGTCATTCCGCCAAAATTTTGTCCGCGCGTTTTCTCAGAGACTAGTGGTCGGATCTTGACCAAACTTCATAGCAAGACAGGCCCTTATCTGGAATGGTGCAAGAAGGTTTCGGAATTTTCAAAATGGCAAAAAAAAAGGCGGGAAAATGAAAGTGCTCAGAATTGGATGAAATTTTGCAAAGAGGTTACTAAAGACATAGGGAATTGGTTTCTGGTTTCTAAGACTTCAGATTGGCACCGGTTGCCATGGAAACGGCAAAAAGGCGGGAAAATAAAAGTGCTCAGAATTGGATGAAATTTTACAGGCAGGTTACTTAGGACATGGGAAATTGGTTTCTGGTGTCCAAGACTTCAAAATGGCACCTGTTGCCATGGGAACGGCAAAAAAGGCGGGAAAATCAAAGTGCTCAGAATTGGATGAAAATTTACAGGCAGGTTGCTTAAGTCATGAGGAATTGGTTTCTGGTGTCCAAGACTTCAAAAATGCATCCGTTGCCATGGAAACAGAAATAGGCGGGAAAATTGAAAATGCTCAGAATCGAATGAAACTCAACAGACAGGCTGCCTACGAAGTGTGGAAGTGATTTTTAGCCCGGATTTCTGATTTGGGAGTTCGTTTGGGAGACTTTTGTATCAGCATCCTGATACAGTTATAAATTTTTATTAAGTCTCCCAAACGAAGTTTGGGGAGACTTATTGTTTTTGCTGTGTTTCTTATTTTTATTATTATTCTTTTTCTTCCGTTTTCCGCCTAAACTTTGTCCGACTGATTTCTCGGACACTAGTTCTCCAATCTTAACCAAACTTCATAGGAAGATGGGACCCTATCCCAAGATGTGCATTCAAGTCTTGACATTTACAAAAAGGCGACCCATGCCATGGAAATGGTAAAAAAGGCGGGAAAATCAAAGTGCTCAGAATTGGATGAAATTTTACAGGAAGGTTGCCTTCTAAGTGTAGAATTGACTTCTGGTCTCCAAGACTTCAAAATAGCGACCGGTGCCATGGAAATGGTAAAAAAGGCGGGAAAATCAAAATGCTCAGAATTGGATGAAATTTTACAGGAAGGTTGCCTTATAAGTGTAGAACTGACTTCTGGTCTCCAACACTTCAAAATAGCGACCGGTGCCATAGAAATGGTAAAAAAGGCGGGAAAATCAAAGTGCTCAGAATTGGATGAAATTTTACAAGAAGGTTGCCTTATAAGTGTAGAATTGACTTCTGGTCTCCAAGACTTCAAAATAGCGACCGGTGCCATGGAAATTGTAAAAAGGGCGGGAAAATCAAAATGCTCAGAATTTGATGAAATTTTACAGGAAGGTTGCCTACATGTGTAGAACAGACTCCTTCTGTCCAAGACCTCAAAATGGTGGTCGGTGCCATAGAAATGGTAAAAAAAAGGCGGGAAAGTCAAAGTACTCAGAATTGGATGAAATTTTACAGGAAGGTTGCCTTGCATTTGTAGAATTGACTTCTGGTGTCCAAGACCTCAAAATGATGGCCGGTGCCATAGAAATGGTAAAAAAAAAGGCGGGAAAATCAATGTGCTCAGAATTGAATGAAATTTTACAAGAAGGTTGCCTTACATGTGTAGAATTGGCTTCTGGTCTCCAAGACTTCAAGATGGCGACAGATGACATGGAAACTTTAAAAAACGCGGGAAAATCAAATCGCCCAGAATTGGGTGACATTTTACAGGAAGGTTGCCGTTAAAGGGTACAATTTGGTTCCGGTTTCCAAGACTTCAAAATGGCGACCGTTGCCATGGAAACGGTAAAAAGGCAGGAAAATCCAAGTGCTCAGAATTGCATGAAATTGACAGGAAGGTTGTTTAAAATCTGTGGATCCCATCTAAAGCCTTTAAATTCTGATATGGGAGTTCGTTTGGGAGACTTCTTGTGTTTGCATCCAAACACAATTTATACTAGTTATTATTATTATTATTATTATTATTATTACTATTGTTTCTTTCTTCCACCTCTTTTTGCCCACGCCAGTTCTCAATGATGCCTGGACAGAATTCATTCATATTTGGTACAAAGTTGGATCACCTTATGAAGTTGTACCTCCACCAAAAGCTTTTTCAAAATGGCTGGCATTTCCAAGATGGCGGCCAAGTTACGTCAACATTTGAAATTTTTCGGATTTCATTGAAAATCATAAAATCTCAAAGATGCCTTGACAGAATTCATTCTTATTTGGCACAAAGTTGGATCACCATTAGGATATGTGCATGCACCAACAAAAATTTTCAAAATAGCACCGGTTGCCATGGAAATGGCAAAAAAAGGCGGGAAAATCAAAGTGCTCAGAATTGAATGAAAATTTACAGAAAGGTTGCTTAGGACATGGGGTATAGGTTTACGAAGTCGAAGACTTCAATATGGCATCGGTTGCAATGGAAACGACAAAAAAGGCAGGAAAATCAAAGTGCTCAGAATTGGATGAAAATTAAGAGGAAGGTTGCTTAGAATATGGGGAAAACGTTTCCAGTGTCCAAGACCTCTGATTTCAATGAAAATTGATTTATAGGTACATTTTGACGCTGCGAACATAATGGAATCATCGAATTGGCTGCCAGGGGCGACATCAGCTATTGCTTGCAATTGCAAATCTAGTATTGTTATTGCTTTTCTCTTTTATTTTCTTCCAATGATTTTTGTCCGGCTTCGTTCTCAAAGATGCCTGGACAGAATTCATTCATACTTGGCACAAAGTTGGACCACCATGAGAAGATGTGCATGGACTAACAAAAAATTCAAAATGGCTTCCATTTTAAAGATGGCCGCCATTTTACGTCAAAATATTGAGGATTGAATAAATCAGGAACTGAATTGCAGAATTTGTTCATATTTTGTAATAATGTTTGATAAGATGAAAGGAAGGAATTTATGCAAAAAAATTTTGCAAAATGTCCGCTGTATTCAAGATGGCTGCCAAAATACGTCAAAATTTCAACATTGTCCGATTTCAACGAAAATTGATTTCTAGGTAGATTTTTGTGCTGCGAACAAGATGGAATCATCGACTTGGACGTCTGGGGCGACATCAGCTATTGCTTGCAATTGCAAATCTAGTTATTATTATTCTTTCTTCCACCTCTTTTTGTCCGGGAGATTTCTCAAAGATGCCTGGACAGAATTCAATCATACTTGGTACAAAGTTGGAACACTATCTGAAGTTGTGCAACCAAGAAAAATTTTCCTCAAATTTGCCGTCATTTCCAGATGGCCGCGAATACGGAAAATTGGAATTCGGTCCAATTTCAACTAAAATTGATATTTTCTCAATGATGCATGGACAGATTTCAATCATATTTGGTACAAAGTTGGATCACCTTGAGGAGATGTGCATGCACCGGCGAAAATTTTCAAAATTGCCGCCATTTCCAAGATGGCTGCTGAAATACGTCAAAATTTCAACATTGTCGGATTTCAATGAAAATTGATTTCTATGTAGATTTTGATGTTGCGAACAACATGGAATCATCGAATTGGCTGCCAGCTGCCAGCTATTGCTTGCAATTGCAAATCTAGTTAAGTCGCCCAAACAAAGTTTGGCGACTTATTGTGTTTGCACCGTTTCTTATTATTATTATTATTATTACTAAGTCTCCCAAACGAAGTTTGGGGAGACTTATTGTTTTTGCTGCGTTTCTTATTTTTATTATTCTTCTTCCGTTTTCCGCCGCGACTTTGTCCGCCACATTTCTCGGACACTAGTGATCCAATCTTGATGAAACTTCACAGGATCATAGAATCCCTTCCCAAGATGTGCAGTCAAGTCTTGGAATTTTCAAAATGGCACCGGTTCCCATGAAAACAGCCAAAAAAGGCGGGAAAATCAAAGTGCTTGGAATTGAATGAAATTTTATAGGAAGGTTGTCTAACTTGTGTAGAATTGGATTCCGGTGTCCAAGACTTAAAAATGCCGACCGGTGCCATGGAAATGGTAAAAAAAGGCGGGAAAATCGAAGTGCTCAGATTTGGATGAAATTTTACAGGAAGGTTGCCTAACATGTGTAGAATTAAGTTCTGGTCTCCAAGAGTTAAAAATGGCAACCGTTCCCATGGAAAGGTAAAAAAGGCGGGAAAATCAAAGTGTACAGAATTGGATGAAATTTTACAGGAAGGTTACCATACATGTATAGAATTGGGTTCCGGTCTCAAAGACTTCAAGTTGGTGACCGTTGCCATGGAAACGGTTAAAAGGCGGGAAAATCCAAAGTTCTCAAATTTGGATGAAGTTAGACAGGAGGTTGTTTTAAATCTGTGGATCTCATCTAAAGTCTTTGAATTCTGATATGGGTGTTCGTTTGGGAGACTTCTTGTGTTTGCATCCAAACACAATTAATACTAGTTATTATTATTATTATTCTTCCTCTTCTTCTTCTTGCCGTGATCTTGTCCAACCAAATTCTCGGAGACCGTTCGCCCAATCATCACCAAACTTCACAGGAAGGTAGACCCCCACCCCGAGAGGTGCACTCAAGTGTCGGAATTTTCAAAATGGCCGCCGTTGCCATGGAAACGAAAAAAGGCGGGAAAATTAAAAGTGCTCTGAATTGGATGAAATTTTTCAGGAAGGTTGTGTAAGAAGTGGCGAATATGTTTTGAGAGTCATTTTTTTCAAAGTGGCGGCCGTTGCCATGAAAACGGGGAAAAGGCGGGAAAATTGAAAGTGCTCAGAATTGAATGAAATTTTACAGGAAGATTATTTAAGACGTGGCGAACATGTTTTGATGGTCAATTTTTATCAAAAGAGTGGTCGTTGCCATGGAAATGGGGAAAAGGCGGGAAAATTTGCCACCGTTGCCATGGAAACAAAAAAAGGCGGGAAAATTCAAAGTACTCCGAATTGGATGAAATTTTACAGAAAGGTTGTGTTAGAAGTGGCAAACATGTTTTGAGGCTCAAATTTTTCAAAATGGCGGCCGTTGCCATGGAAATGGAAAAAAGGCGGGAAAATTAAAAGTGCTCAGAATTTAATAAAATTTTAGAAGAAGGATGTGTAAGAAATGGTGAACATGTTTTGAGGGTCAAATTTTCAAAATGGCGGCCGTTGCCATGGAAACAGAGAAAGGGCGGGAAAATTAAAAGTGCTCTGAATTGGGTGAAATTTTACAGAAAGATTGTGTAAAGGTAGAGAACATGTTTTGAGGATAAAATTTTTTAAAATGGCGGCCGTTGCCACGGAAATGGATAAAAGGCGGGAAATAGAAGTTCTCGAAGCTGCAGGAAACTGAAGATGATGTCGAAATTTGCAGGACTTCTAATATGGGGGTGTTTGGGCGACTTCTGTGTTTGCATCCAAACACAATTATCACTTGTATTGTTATTGCTTTTCTCTTTTATTTTCTTCCAATGATTTTTGTCCGGCTTAGTTCTCAGAGATGCCTGGACAGAATTCATTTATACTTGGCACAAAGTTGGACCACCATGAGGTGATGTGCATGCACCAACAAAAATTTTCAAAATGGTTGCCATTTTCAAGATGGCCGCCATTTTACGTCAAAATATTGTAGATTCAATAAATCAGGAATGGAATGGAAGAATTTGTTCATATTTTGTATTAATGTTTAATAAGATGAGAGGAAGGAATTCATGGAAAAAAATTTTGCAAAATGTCCGCCATATTCAAGATGGCTGCCAAAATACGTAAAAATTTCAACATAGTCCGATTTCAACGAAATTGATTTCTAGGTAGATTTTGACACTACAAACAAGATGGAATCATCAACTTTGACGTCTGGGGCGACATCAGCTATTGCTTGCAATTGCAAATCTAGTTATTATTATTTTACTTCCAATAAATTTTGTCCGCGCGAGTTCTCAGAGTTGCTTAAACAGAATCACTTGATACTTGGCACACAGTTTGACCACCATGTGAAGTTGTGCATGACGGTGATAAAATTTTCAAAATGGCCGCCATTTCTAAGATGGCCGCCATTTTATGTTAAAATATAGAAGATTCATTACCTCAGGAACTGCTTTGCAGAATTTCTTCATATTTTGCATAAATGTTCGATAAGATGAGCCGAAGGAATTTATGCGAAGAATTTTTTTCAAAATGGCCGCCATTTCCAAGATGGCGTCCATTTTACGTCAAAATCTCAAGTTTGTCCGATTTCAACGAAAATTGATTTCTAGGTAGATTTTGACGGTGCGAACAATATGGAATCATCGAATTGGCTGCCAGGGGCGACATCAGCTATTGCTTGCAATTGCAAATCTAGTTAAGTCTCCCAAACGAAGCTTGGGAGACTTATTGTTTTTGTTGCGTTTCTTATTATTAAGTCTCCCAAATGAAGTTGGGAGACTTATTGTTTTTGTTGCGTTTCTTATTACTATTATTATTCTTCCATCTTTCTTTATTCTTGTCCTAATGAACTTGTCCGCAACAGATCTCAGAAACCATTGGACCCAGAAGTTTCAAACTTGGTAGTGATCTAGCCCTATGTATATAAATTTGCAATCATCGACAATTTTTTAAAGGGGGTCCATTAAGGGTACTTTTGGGGGTATTAAAAAGGGATGGGGTAGTCCTATAGTAACCCTATGGGAAGATTAAATTTTGAATGATTTTCATCATATGTTTCACTGTTTCTCAAAAACTAGAAACACTAGCTCCATGAAACTTCATGGGAAAGTTAAGTGGCATGTAAGGAAGGGTTCCACAGTATTGGAAATTTCAAAATAACTACCGTTGTCATGGAAACCATACCAAAGAATGGAAATTTTGGGAAAATAGTAGTTTCTGTTGATAAAAGTATTTTAATTACAGCAATATGTATTATTTAGATTATAAGGGGAACCCCTGCCCAAATTTTTTTGGGGAAAGGGTCTGAAATTGGCTGCAATGGACAAAAGAGCACTTGGTTGCCATGGAAACAAAACCAGAAGCATATTTTTGGTTGAAAAAATTGAGTTTTTGATAGAAAATAAGGAATTTTGAGAAATATATATTACATAGCTTATAAGGGGAACCCCTGCCCAAATTTATTTTGGAAAGGGTCTGAAATTGGTTGCAATGGACAAAGGAGCACTTTATTGCCATGGACAGAAAACCAGAAACATATTTTTTGTTGAAAAATTGAGTTTTCTGATAAAAATAACGAAATTTGAGAAATATATATTACATAGCTTGTAAGGGGAACCCCTGCCCAATTTTTTTTTTTTGGAAAGGGTCTAAAATTGGTTGCAATGGACAAAAGAGCACTTTGTTGCCATGGAAACAAAACCAGAAATATATTTTGTGTTGAAAAAATGTGTTTTCTGATAAAAAAAGGGAATTTTGAGAATTATGTATTAAATATGTTATAAGGGGAACCCCTGCCCAAATTTTTTTTTGGAAAGGGTCTGAAATTGGTTGCAATGGACAAAAGAGCACTTGGTTGCCATGGAAAGAAAACCAGAAGCATATTTTTTGTTGAAAAATTGAGTTTTCTGATAAAAAATAAGGAATTTTGAGAGATATATATTACATAGCCTATAAGGGGAACCCCTGTCCAAATTTTTTTTTGGAAATGGTCTGAAATTGGATGTAATGGACAAAAGAGCACTTCGTTGCCATGAAAACAAAACCAGAAACATATTTTTTTTTGGAAAATCAGGTTTTCTGACAAAAAAGGAAGAATTTTGAGATATGTATTACAAAGGCTATTAGAGGAATCCTTGCCCAAATTTTTTTCTTGAAGGAGTCTCGTAATGCCTTGAAGTCCCATGTGGGAGTTCGTTTGGGAGACTTTTGTGTTTCGCTTGCGAACACAGTTTTCACTTATTATTATTCTTCCATCTTTCTTTCTTTTCGTCGCAATGAACTTGTCCGAAGCAGATCTCATAAACCATTAGACCTAGTGGTTTCAAACTTTGCATACTATTGGCCCCATGTATCAAGATGTGCAATCATCAACAATTTTTCAAAAGGGGTCCATTAAGGGTACTTTTGGGGGTGTCAAAAAGGGGTGGGGTCGTCCTATAGTAACCCTATGGGAAATTTGAAATTTTGAAAGTTTTCCACCATTTTTTTCACTGTTTCTCAAAAACTATTAACACTAGCTCCATGAAACTTCATCAGAAAGGTGGGGGTCATGAAAGAAAGGGTTACACAGCATTGCAAATTTCAAAATAACTACCGTTGCCATGGAAACCATACCAAAAAATGGAAATTTTAGGAAAATAGTAGTTTCTGTTGATAATAGTATTTCAATTACAGCAATATGTATTACTTAGATTATAAGGGGAACCCCTGCCCAAATTTTCTTTGGAAAGAGATCTGAAATTGGATGTAATGAACAAAATAGTATTTGGTTGCCATGGAAACAAAACCAAAAGCAATTTTTTGTTGAAAAATTGAGTTTTCTGATAAAAAAAAAGGAATTTTGAGAAATATGTATTAAATAGGTTCTAAGGGGAACCCCTGCCCAAATTTTCTTTGGAAAGATATCTAAAATTGGATGTAATGAACAAAAGAGTATTTGGTTGCCATGAAAACAAAACCAAAAGCACATTTTTTTGGAAAATTAGATTTTCTGATAAATACAAGGAATTTTGAGAAATACGTATTACTTAGATTATTAGGGGAACCCCTGCCCAATTTTTTTTTGGAAAGGGTCTGAAATTGTTTGAAATGGACAAAAGAGCACTTGGTTGCCATGGAAACAAAACCAGAAGCATTTTTTTGTTGAAAAATTGAGTTTTCTGATAAAAAAAGGAATTTTGAGAAATATGTATTAAATAGGTTATAAGGGGAACCCCTGCCCAAATTTTCTTTGGAAAGATATCTAAAATTGGATGTAATGAACAAAAGAGTATTTGGTTGCCATGGAAACAAAACCAAAAGCACATTTTTTGGAAAATTAGATTTTCTGATAAAAAACAAGGAATTTTGAGAAATACGTATTACTTAGATTATTAGGGGAACCCCTGCCCAGTTTTTTTTTTTTTTGGAAAGGGTCTGAAATTGTTTGCAATGGACAAAATAGCACTTGGTTGCCATGGAAACAAAACCAGAAGCATATTTTTAGTTGAAAAATTGAGTTTTCTGATAAAAAAAGGAATTTTGAGAAATATGTATTAAATAGGTTATAAGGGGAACCCCTGCCCAAATTTTCTTTGGAAAGTGATCTGAAATTGGATGTAATAGACAAAAGAGTATTTGGTTGTCATTAAACCAAAACAAAAGCATATTTTTTTTTTGAAAATTAGGTTTTCTAATAAAAAACAAGGAATTTTGAGAAATATGTATTACATAGCTCATCAGGGGAACCCCTGCCTAATTTCTTTTTTGGAAAGGGTCTGAAATTGGTTCCAATCAACAAAAGAGCACTTGGTTGCCATGAAAACAAAACCAGAAGCATATTTTTATTTGTTGAAAAATTGAGTTTTGCGATAAAAAAAGGAATTTTGAGAAATATGTATAACATAGGTTATAAGGGGAACTCCTGCCCAAAATTTTTGGAAAGGGTCTGAAATTGGGTGTAGTGGATAAAAGAGCATTTGGTTGTCATAAAAACAAAACATCATTACTTTTTTTTTGTTTGTTTGAAAAATCAGGTTTTCTGATTAGAAAAAGGAATTATGAGATATATGTATTACATAGGTTATGAGGGGAACCCCTGCCCCAATTTTTTTTCAAAAGGGAGTCTGGTAATGCCTTGGTATCCGATATGGGAATTCGTTTGGGAGACTTTTGTGTTTCGCTTGCGAACACAGTTATTACTTGTTAAGTCTCCCAAACGAAGTTGGGAGACTTATTGTTTTTGTTGCGTTTCTTATTAAGTCGCCCAAACGAAGTTTGGCGACTTATTGTTTTTGCTACGTTTCTTATTAAGTCGCCCAAACGAAGTTTGGCGACTTATTGTTTTTGCTCCGTTTCTTATTATTATTAATTTTATTATTATTATTCCTCTTTTTCTTCCGCCATGAACTTGTCCCACCTGGTTCTCAAAGACCATTGGTCCAATCTTAACCAAACTTCACAGGAAGATGGAACCCCATCCCAAGATGTGCATTCCAGTCTTTGAATTTTCAAAATGGCCGCCGTTGCCATGGAAACTGAAAAAAGGCGGGAAAATAAAAAGTGTTCCAATTTGGATGAAATTTTACGCAGAGGCTGCCATTCGTGTGACAAATTGAAATTCTAGGTTCATGGGAGGTTTGGGCGTCTTTTGTGTTTCGCTTTGCGAACACAGTTATTACTTGTTATTATTATTATTATTATTATTATTCCTCTTTTTCTTCCGCCATGAACTTGTCCCACCTCGTTCTCAAAGACCATTGGTCCAATCTTAACCAAACTTCACAGGAAGATGGAACCCCATCCCAAGATGTGCATTCCAGTCTTGGAATTTTCAAAATGGCCGCCGTTGCCATGGAAACTGAAAAAAGGCGGGAAAATTCAAAGTGCTCCAAATTGCATGAATTTTTACAGAAAGGTTGTTTATGAAGGGTAGAACATATTTTGAGGTAAAAATTTTTCAAAATGGCGGCCGATGCCATGGAAACTGAAAAAAGGCGGAAAATTAAAAGTGCTCCAAATCTCATGAAATTTGACAGGAAGGTTGTGTATGAAGTTTAGAACATATTTATGGAATAAAATAATTGTAAGAATGGCGATCAATGGGAGGTTTGGGCGACTTTTGTGTTTCGCTTTGCGAACACAGTTATTACTTGTTATTATTATTATTAAGTCTCCCAAACGAAGTTTGGGAGACTTATTGTTTTTGTTGCGTTTCTTATTATTATTCCGATTTCTTTCTTTCTTCTCGTCTCCATGAACTTGTCCGAACCAGATCTCAGAGACCAT
>MJUU01014088.1:7713-18085 GCA_002080025.1 Modiolus philippinarum | reverse complement strand
TTTACAAGAAGGTTGCCTTACATGTGTAGAATTGGCTTCTGGTCTCCAAGACTTCAAGATGGCGACCGATGACATGGAAACTTTTAAAAAGGCGGGAAAATCAAAATGCCCAGAATTGGGTGACATTTTACAGGAAGGTTGCCTAACAAGTTTACAATTTGGTTCCGGTGTCCAAGACTTCAAAAAGGCGACAGTGCCATGGAAACGGTAAAAAGGCGGGAAAATCCAAGTGCTCAGAATTGCATGAAATTGACAGGAAGGTTGTTTAAAATCTGTGGATCCCATCTAAAGCCTTTGAATTCTGATATGGGAGTTCGTTTGGGAGACTTCTTGTGTTTGCATCCAAACACAATTAATACTAGTTATTATTTTACTTCCAATAATTTTGTCCACGCGAGTTCTCAGTGATGCCTGAACAGAATCACTTGATACTTGGAACACAGTTGGACCACCATGTGAAGTTATGCATGACGGTGAAAAAATTTTCAAAATGGCCGCCATTTTACGTTAAAAAATTGAGAATTCAATATCTCAAGAACTGCTTTGCATATTTTTTTCATATTTTTCATGAATGCTAAGTAAAATGACACGAAGGAATTTACGCGAAGAAATTTTTCAAAATGGCTGCCATTTCCAAGATGGTCGCCATTTTACGTAAAAATTCCAACTTTGTCCGATTTCAACGAAAAATGATTTCTAGGTAGATTTTGATGTTGCGAACAAGATGGAATCATCGAATTGGCTGCCAGGGGCGACATCAGCTATTGCTCGCAATTGCAAATCTAGACGAATGTCGGGGCGACATATTGTTATTGTTCTGTTTCTTCTTTTTCTTCTTCTTCTTATTATTATTCTTTGTTATTATTATTATTATTATTGTTCTTCCACACATTTTTGTCCGGACTATTTTGAGAAAACGATTTGATGTAAGGAAACGAATCTTTGCAGAAAGTTAGATCACCATGACGAGAAGTGCAGGGTACCGAAAAATGTTTCAAAATGGCCAGCATTTCCAAGATGGCCGCCAAAATACGTCAAAATTTCAACATCGTCGGATTTCAACGAAAATTGATTTCTAGGTAGATTTTGACGCTGCGAACAAGATGGAAGCATCGAATTGGCTGCCAGGGGCGACATCAGCTGTTGCTTGCAATTGCAAATATAGTTATTATTATTATTATTATTATTGTTCTTCCACACATTTTTGTCCGGACTATTTTGGGAAGACGGTTTGAGGTAGGCAAATGAAAATTGGAAGGAAGTTAGATCACCTTAACAAGAAGTGCAGGCTACGAAAAATTTTTTCAAAATGGCCGCCATTTCCAAGATGGCCGCCATTATACGTCAAAATTTCAACGTTGTCGGATTTCAACGAAAATTGATTTCTAGGTAGATTTTGATGCTGCGAACAAGACTGAATCATCGAATTGGCTGCCAGGGGCGACATTAGCTATTGCTTGCAATTGCAAATCTAGTTATTCTTCTTTTTCTTTCCGGACAAAAATTTGTCCGGGGCATATCTCAGAGAACGGTCGTCTAATTTTATTGAAACTTAGAAGGAATATGGATACCAATGTCTAGTTGTGCAGGAAGGTCTGGGAACTTCCAAAATGGCACTGCGCCATGGAAACGGCAAAATAGGCGGGAAAATCGACAAAATGTTGGGATAATTTGTCCGGGACAGATCTTGGAGACTACACATCACATCTGAATGAAACTTAGTATGAGCATAGATACCAATGTCTAGTTGTGCAAGAAGGTCTATGGATTTTCTAAATGGCACCGTTGCCATGGAAACAGCAAAAAGGCGGGAAATTGACAAAAATCGTATTACAATTTGTCCGGGGCAGATCTCTGAGACCACTCATCAGATCTTAATGAAACTTAAAAGGAACATAGATACCAATGTGAAGTTGTGCAAGAAGGTCTAGGGATTTTCAAAATGGCACCGTTGCCATGGAAACAGCAAAAAGGCGGGAAATTGACAAAAATCGTATAACAATTTGTCCGGGGCAGATCTCTGCATGAGACCACTCATCAGATCTTAATGAAACTTAAAAGGAATATAGATACCAATGTGAAGTTGTGCAAGAAGGTCTAGGGATTTTCAAAATTGCACCGTTGCCATTGAAACGGAAAAATAGCGGGAAAATTAAAAGTTCTCAGAACTGCATGAAAAGTTACAGAAATGTTGTATAACATACAGGGAATTTGTTTGTAGTTTAAAAAAAATTAAAATTGCAACCGTTGCAATGAAAACGGAAAAAAAGGCAGGAAAATTAAAAGTTCTCAGAACTGCAAGAAAACTTACAGAAAGGTTGTATAGCATACAGGGAATTTATTTTCAGTTTCAAAAAATCAAAATGGCAACCGTTGCCATGGAAACGGCAAAAAGGCGGGGAAAATCATAAGTGCTCAGAATTGCATGAAAACAAACACAAAGGTTGTATAGCATACCGGGAATTTGTTTTTAGTCTAAAAAATTTCAAAATGACGACTGTTGCCATGGAAAGGCAAAAAGGCGGGAAAATTAAAATTGCTCAGAATTGAACAAAACTTCATGAAAAGGTTGTGTTGCATATTGAGAGTTAGTTTCTAGTCTCATAAATTTCAGAATGCGGAAAATTGTCATGACAATTGGAAAAGAGGCAGTAAAGATCAGAGTGCTAAGAAATGAATGAAGTTAAAGGAGTTTTTTGTTCTGAAGTCTGATTTGGGAGTTCGTTTGGGAGACTTATGTATCAGCATCCTGATACAATTATAAATATTTGTATTGTTTTTTTTTCCACAGTTGATGAAAAAAATCTCTTTTTAGCTCACCCGACCGAAAGAGTCAGTGTGAGCTATTGCCATCACTTGGCGTCCTTCCGGCGTCCATCCGTTAAACTTTTCACATTTTCATCTTCTCCTCTGAAGAACCAAACTTTATAGGAATGATATACTATAGGTCCTTTACAAAGATTGCTCATTTCGTTCCGATCCGACAAAAACATGGCCGGAACTTAGATTTGATATTGGACCTATGGGAAAAATCACATTTTCATCTTCTGCTCTGAAACCACTGAAGCAAATTCAACCAAGCATTACAGGAATGATGTACTAAAGGTCCTTCACAACAATTGCTCATTTTGTTCCGATCCGACAAAAAACATGGCCGCCAGCACGGAACATACTTTAACATTGGAGCCTATGGGAAAATCACATCCTCTGAAACTACTGAAGCAAATTCAACCTAACTTTACAGGAATGATGTACTGAAGGTCCTTTACAAATATTGCTCATTTCGTTCCGATCCGACAAAAACATGGCCACCAGCGCAGAACTTAGATTTGATTTTGGACCTATGGGAAAAATCACATTTTCATCTTCTGCTCTGAAACCACTGAAGCAAATTCAACCAAACTTTACAAGAATGATGTACTAAAGGTCCTTAACAACAATTGCTCATTTTCTTCCGATCCGACAAAAAACATGGCCGCCAGCACGGAACATACTTTAACATTAGAGCCTATGGGAAAATCACATTTTCATCTTCTCCTCTGAAACTACTGAAGCAAATTCAACCTAACTTTACAGGAATGATGTACTAAAGGTCTTTTACAAAGATTGGTCATTTCGTTCCGATCCAATAAAAAACATGGCCGCCAGCACGGAACTTAGGTTTTACATTGGACCCTATGGGAAAAATCACATTTTCATCTTCTCCTCTGAAACCACTAAAGCAAATTCAACCAAACTTTACAGGAATGATGCACTAAAAGTCCTTGACAAAGAATACTCATTTTGTTCCGATCCGATAAAGTACTGTACGAAAACTACTCATTTCATTTTGATCCGGTAACAACATGGCCTCCACTGCAGAACATAGTTTAACATTGGAGCCCGGTATGAGAAAAACATCCTTTTCATCATCTTCTTGACACTATTCAAGCAAATTTAACGAAATGTATAGAAGGTCCTTTGCAAAAATTACTCATTCTAATAGAATAAGACAAAAACACGGGTTCTAATTGAGAACTTAGCTAAATATTAGACCCCAATGGTAATAAACATATTTTTGGTCATGCATGGCATAGAAGCATTTTGTCAGGTGAGCGATACAGGCTTAGTCTCTGAGCCTCTAGTTCTGTTTTGTTTTGAAATATTTTGCTGATTGGTGGAATTGAATCAAATCCAGGACCTCAGATAATAGAAAAAAAATACGAATAGTTCATAATAATGTTTGTAGTATACTACCTAAATTAGATCTCACCAATCATGAACTTAAAGACTATGATGTTATTTGTATTACCTAATCATATCTTGATAATTCAATTGAAAATGATTAAAACTAGAAGGATTCCATGTCCCAGCACGACTTGACAGAAATAGACATGGCGGCGGGGTTATGATGTATATAAAAAAAAATATGTATTATAAAATTAGAAATGACTTGAATATTACCGGTATTGAATTGTTGTGGATTGAAGACCGGAATAGTAATAATGACATCTTTTTAGTTGGCGTTTTATATAGACCCCCAAATTCAAACTCGCAATGTTGGGATTTATTTGCGGAATCTTTAGACAAAGTTCTTGATTTTAATCTACCTGTTTTTATTGCAGGTGATTATAATTGTGACATGTTGTCTACTTCTAGTGGTACTTTTAAAAGATTTTTTTATGCCAACTAAACTTAGAAAATGTAATTTGGGAACCCACAAATTTTACTTCACAAGTCGGTACATGTATTAACTTGTTCATCACAAATCGAAAAAAAATTGTACATTCATCAGAAGTTGTACCTCCAATTTGTAGTACACATTCACCAGTATCCATAGAAATAAATTTAAGACTTTCAAACAGTAAGCATTTAAACGTCAAATGAGGCCCTTAATACTGAACTTGTAAATATAGATTGGGATAATATGGTCTTTAACACTAGTAATGTCGATGAAGTTTATTCAAATTTCATTAAAGTATTTGATGAATGCTGTAATAGATTTATACCTACTAAAATTATTACTGTTCATCCGAGTGACAAACCTTTTATGAATAAAACCATTCGTAATAAAATCAGATACAGAAACAGGCTACATTACAAAACTTAACATTCTAATAACCCTTCACATTGGAGAAATTATAGGGAAGCAAGAAATGAGGTAATAGATTTGGTAAGAAAAGCTAAAGATGATCATAAGAAAAAACTAACGTCACAATTGGCAAATAAAAATATTCCTCCTGGTCAGTGGTGGCGTATTGTAAAATCTGTCTAAGTTTACCAAAAATAGGGAAACTCCCCTTTTTGGAAAAAGATGGACAATTTTACATCCACCATTTAGACAAAGCTGAAGTTTTGAGTTATTATTTTGCAGGTATATCTGTCAAAGAAGATGAACCTCAAACTCCAAATTTTGTTGGACCACCTCAGTATTATTTAAATACATTTGAAATTTCTGAGGGGGGGTCATATAACTTAACCTGCTGATCCAGATGGTTTTAGTCCTAGAATATTGAAAGCAGTTGCTGTTTCTGTGTCTACACATTTAACTAAACTGTTCAATCTATCACTTAATCAAAAAAGTAGTGCCATCACTGTGGAAGGTGGCTCATGTGAACCCAATATTTAAGGGTAAAGGTAGTCCACACTCTCCACAGAACTATCATCCAATATCTGTTACCAGACTGAGTGTAGTTTGTAAATTAATGGAGAAAATTCTATTTAAACATCTATTCAATATATGAAGGAAAACAATCTTCTCTCTAGATTTCAGTCCGGTTTTCAACCAAATGATTCCAAAATTAATCACCTAGTTGAAATTTACCACACAATTATTAGTAATATGGATAGAGGGAAAGATGTCAGATTTGTCTTCTGTGATATATTCAAGGCATTTGACAAAGTTTGGCATAAAGGTTTTATTCTTAAATTAAAACAATGTGGAATCAATAACCAATTATTATCATCGATAGAAAGTTATTTGTCTGATAGACAACAAAAAGTTGTTACTGAAGGTTTTTCTTCTTCATTGAAAGGTATTCATGCAGGTGTTCCGCAAGGGTCTGTTCTTGGTCCTTTTCTATTTCTAGTATATACAGTAGGGTGCAGACATAACCTCTCGTCCAAGTTAACTTGGGGAGCAGTCATGAGAACAGTCCTAAGTTAACTTGTAGTTAACTTGGAGCAGTCATAGAATCCTGACTGCTCTGACCAGTCATAGAGCCCTGACTGCTCTGACCAGTCATAGAGCCCTGACCGCTCTAACCTGTCATAGAATCCTGACTGCTCTGATTAGTCGTATAGCTCTAAAACAATACAAGAACTGTGAATACTCAAAATTTAATACAGCGATGGATACGTCCCACATTCCCTACCACGCGCACACGATTCACACAACGAACGCACAAATTTTTCACACGTTGAGTGCGCAAATTTTCTTCAATTTTGCCATATCCTTATCAGAACTTTCAGAAAACAGTTACTTCTATGTACTCGAAGATTGTAATACTGTAAATTTCCGTCATTTTGTAAAATAAACAAATAAACAAAACTGAAAAAAATCAGTTTTATCAGTATTAATAAAATATCCTGCAAACAGCCACAAACATCGAATATAAGAAGAGGTGCACATTTCATTTTCACGTTAAAATACAACTATAATGTTGTAATTTAACCTAAAATAAATAAGAAAAGGCAGATTTTCTTCATTCGATATTATATCGATACCCGCAATACTTCAACTTTCTGTTATTTAACCTAAAATATATAACAAAAGGCAGATTTTCTTCATTCGATATTATATCGATGCCCACAATACTTCAACTTTCTGTTATTTAACCTAAAATATATAAGAAAAAGCAGATTTTCTTCATTCGATATTATATCGCTGCCCACAAAACTTCAACTTTCTGTAATTTAACCTAAAACATATAACAAAAGGCAGATTTTCTTCATTCGATATTATATCGATGCCCACAATACTTCAACTTTCTGTTATTTAACCTAAAATACATCACAAAAGGCAGATTTTCTTCATTCGATATTATATCGATGCCCACAATACCTCAACTTTGTGTATATCGATGCCCGCAATACTTCAACTTTCTGTTATTTAACCTAAAATATATAACAAAAGGCAGATTTTCTTCATTCAATATTATATCGATGCCCGCAATACCTCAACTTTCTGTTATTTAACCTAAAATATATAACAAAAGGCAGATTTTCTTTATTCATTATTATATCGATGCCCGCAATACTTCAACTTTCGGTTATTTAGCTTAAAATATATAACAAAAGGCAGATTTTCTTCATTCAATATTATATCAATGCCCGCAATACTTCAACTTTCTGTTATTTAACCTAAAATATATAACAAAAGGCGGATTTTCTTCATTCGATATTATATCGATGCCCGCAATGCTTCAACTTTCTGTTATATCACCTAAAATATATATAAAGGCAGATTTTCTTCATTCGATATTATATCGATGAACGCAATACTTCAACTTTCTATTATTTAACCTACTAAAAAGTAAAATATATAACAAAAGGTAGATTTTCTTCCTTTGATATTATATCGATGCCCGCAATACTTCAATTTTCTGTTATTTATTCTAAAATATATAAGAAAAGGTGGATATTCTTCATGAATAGTATATAAGCCCAAAACATGTGATGCTCTATATGTTAATATTCCCGTTAATATGTTAATATTTTTTAAAGTTGTAAAGTTGCAGTTGTAAATATCTATATTATCTTTCAAAAAACAGAAATGTGGGGACGACCAGTTGATTTTCTGGGGCGATTTTAAATAGATAAATAGATAATTTAATCTTGGCCCGGAATCTTGGTGCCAGCTGGGACTTCTATTAATCCCAGGTCCCAGAGAAAAAAAATAAATATTTTAATCCTACTTGTCGTGCAAATAAATAATTTATTTGTTCGAAATTTTCATGAAAATAAATAATTTTTCTAGTCAAAGAAAACGGGGAAATATATCTATAAAATGTGGTCTTTTGAATGAAAGTAGTAAACGCACGTTACACGATACGCACTCGCTTTACACGACGAGTGCACACGATGAGCGCTAATTTGGGAATGTTGAACGTTTCCATTGATGTAACATTAAAGCAGTCAGGGTCCTCTGACAGGTCAGAGCAGTCAGGATTCTATGACTGGTTAGAGCGGTCAGGGCTCTATGACCAGAACAGGTCAGAGCAGTCAGAGCTCTACGACCAGAACAGGTCAAAGCAGTCAGGATTCTATGACCAGAACAGGTCAAAGCAGTCAGGACTCTAGAACAGTTTTAAAGTTAACTTAGAGTAGCTTTTATGACTGCTCTATGACTGGTCTAAGTTAACTTGAAAACGGTCCTAAGTTAACATAGAAGAGCTTTTATGACTGGTTCAAGTTAACTTAGCGAGAGGTTATGTCTGCACCCTACTGTATAAACGATGTAGTTGACAATATTAATAATAATATTCGCCTTTTGCGGACGATACTTCTCTATTTGTGATTGTTGATAACAACCTCGATGAAGCATCAATTTCATTAACAAATGGTCTTGATATTATTTCTAAATGGTCCCAAAACTGGGCTGTTCGGTTTAACTCAGAAAAAAAAACAAAAGTATAGTTTTTACTCGAAAGTCTAGAGACCTTTTACTCGAAAGTCTAGAGTCCATCCCCCAGTTCATTTGAAACTGACAATAATTGTATTCTTTGTTTAACATTACAGTCTGCTGGCACATGGAGAATTCATATTGATAACATCTACAAAAAAGCTTGTTCTCGTACCAACATTCTGCGTAGCTTAAAGTATTTGCTAGACAGGAAATCGTTAACTTGTCTCTACTTTGCTTTTATTAGACCTATCTTGGAATATAGTGATGTTGTTTGGGACAATTGTTCACAAACTGAATCTGAACTCCTTCAAAGTGTACAAGCTGAGGCAGCTCGAATTATAACTGGTTTAAGACTACATTCATCTAAACGAAAATTATATACAGAGCTTGGTTGGGAAACTCTTAGTAACAGAAGAAGGAATCACAAACTTATCTTATTTTTCAAGATATTAAACGGCTTAACTCCTACTTACTTATTTGATATTGTTCAACCCTATTTACCAAGAGAAACATCATACAACCTTAGAAATGAAAACAATTTTTTCATCCTCCTTTTTCTAGAACTACTTCCTTTTATAATACTTTTTTCACACCTACTGTGAGACTGTGGAATACATTGCCTTTGAATATCAGAGAGTCTCCGAACTTAAGTATATTTAAATGTAGACTGTTTAAACATTATAATTCTTCAGTCTCTTTGAAGTATTATAACTTTGGTCGTCGGGTCGAAAATTTTTTACATTGTCAACTTCGGAATGAGGCTAGTAACCTTAAAGCTCATCTACTTAGTCACTTCCTCTCTGAAAATACAAATTGTCCGAATTGTAGTAATGAATATGAGGACAATTATCACTTTTTACGAATTGCCCAAAATTTACTGAACAACGTTTAAATATGTTTCACTCAATTCAATTACTTATCAACAACGATATAGATACAGACATTACTATTGACTGGCAATACCAGTGACGAACTAGTAAACGAAGGAATGTCCATTCTGGACACTCTTCTGGAGAATGGGGATATAACGGAAGAACAGCATGAAGGGATTTATAGAAAATATTTTGAGTAATAAAAAATGGATCAAAAGATAACACTTTCTAGTTATGCGGCANGAAAAGGGAAAAACACCCCTTCTGATTTTGTGACCCAGTTCGAAGAACCCTTGGTACTAGATAAGAATAGGCAGTATGCTTTTGGTTTATCCCAAATAAATAGTATGACTTACAGTTGGTATAATATTTCTGAGAAAATAAAGTATAGTCTTGATTCTGGGAGTACATTCAAGGAATTGTCGTTTGCCGATGGTAACTACAGCTACGGGGACATATCCTCTTATATAGCGGAATTTCTATCGGTAAACGACAAAGTCGAAGACAGTCCAATTAGGCTGGACTTTGATTTGACGAGCTTTAAGGTGCTAATCACACTACAGGAAAATACACAACTAGACTTGAGAGATGGGAACTTTGCCGAGTTAATCGGGTTCGACAAAAAAATAGTAAAGGAGACGGAATACGGAAACAAATTACCCAATATCACTAACGGGATAGATAGTATTTATATTCATTGCGATTTGATCACTAGTTCCGTTGTAGACGGTAAGTCGGGTGACGTAATCTACGTCTTTAGTACTGCAAATCTAACTCGTAGTTACCCGTTCGAGAGAACACCGTACCACATAGGATATTCGAGAGTGAATAAGACAAGGATTGACTCGATTCGTGTTTGGGTGACCGACGCAGACGGCAGAAATATAGACCTGAA
>MJUU01014087.1:68102-85887 GCA_002080025.1 Modiolus philippinarum | reverse complement strand
ACGGAACATNTCCAACTATCCTTCCAACAATTTACTCACTTTTGAGTGATATTTCATAGCTTGTAAACGTTTTAACACATTTGTGTTGTAAGCTCTGAAATTAGACTAGAACTATTTATAAGAAAATTCACATTTACTAGAATTATAAAAACCTCAAAATACACATAGGATTAAGTTTTCAGTTTATGTTTCCAGGTATATCCTTTCATTCAATTGTAATTGTTTTAACATTTATATGTACAGTTATAGAGGAGTAAAATCCATTTTTTTAGAACATTTTCAGTAGAAAATGTTTTTGTTTGAAAAAGCAATACATTATGCAAGTTTTTTTTCTCACCTCTGTCCATAAATCCACAAAGCTGGGTATTACAGTAACCTTTAGTACAACATTTCACACAGTAATCGTCTGTTGACGAGTTAATAGCTAAAACATCACAAGCCTAAAACATAAAATTGTTTATCTTCACTCACCTATGTTGGTAAACATTTACACTCATCAACTTATATACCCTTCCATAGTTGCCTTTTCAATACAGAAAGTAATATGTTATATGTAAAATCTCACAAGCAAGCATATTATCATTATTTGTTTCTACTTTGTCGTATGCAAGAAGACGGATTATCATACGCTTTATTAGCTTGTTTCCAAATCCTAATTTATGTTATTATTGATTATGTATTCTTTGTGTGCTATGAAATAAATAAACCATATTTAACCAAAAAATTTTCACTTGAACTAGAAGTACATGTATAATTGCAAACTTACACGCGTTGTGCTAAAAATTCTAGCATTTCAAAACAACACTTATTGAGGATAATTTGAAACTTCATATGATAGATGTGATATCTTTACTTCTCTAATTTCTAGCAAATATAAATACCTCCTGACTAGTTGGTTATCAAAATAATAGTCAACATGGGTATTATCTGATCTCAGTTGGCGATTTAGTCAATCATATAAATGTCTCTTATCAGTTTCTAGAAATAGTGCAACCGGATGATGATGAAATTAACACCTGCATCATTGTCTTGCGAAACGGTTTTTGCGTTTTTATGACTAAGATAACTCAATTTATTGATATTATGACATTTTTATAAAAAATATTATATTCAACACCCCTTACAATGCATGGCGCTTTGATACACATAGCAACGATGATAGCAACAAAATGGCGGCATACTTGAGACTGGAGACTACGGAGATCGCTTTACTTCAAATAAATTGAGTAGAAATTAGAGAAACAATCTCTAACATTGTTTTCCGGTTTATTACGATAATTTCTCACGTCTCGGTAGTTAAATTGTCATATTTTAAAGTTCTCGAATAAACCTCGAACTTTAAAATGTAAAAATGTGAGAAATATACGTAATAAACTGGAAACAATGTTAGATACTATATATACGCAATACTCAGTTTAGACACAACCAATATTTAACATTGGGTAAGCAACGGCATAGGATTTCTTTTTTTTTAACACATAACAAAATTCTTTATCGCACAAAAATTGCTATTAACATTTATCTATAGGGTACAGCGATCCCATATAGACTTTATAACATATATCAACCATATATCGCAGTATTTTAAAGCAAAATTCTAACTAAAGATACAATAATTTCCGCATAATACACTGTTGAAAACGATAAAATATTGTAAACCTTAAATTCATATATTACAGAATCTGAATCACTTTATTAAAGAAAACTCACAATGAGCACGTATTATCGTTCAATTCCCACCCTTTCCAAAAGTTATTTATTATTATCATATTTTCCTTATAAGTTTAAAATGGTTGTACGAAAAGTATTACTATGAGAAGAGAAAAATTGCATCAATTATCCGAAATTTATTGCTTTACTCTCCGTCACTGGGATATTGTTATCGTGGAGAAATTTCAACTTTAATCGAAAATTTGGTGAGTAATGTAAAAAAAGGATTTCTACAATATAGAAGATATTGAATATGAACCAAATACTTTGTATGAATACCAAGTACCCACATAATTTAACTATTTTAATATCTAAATACACTTTAATACCACGGTACCGTTAGAAGTACAACGGGAGCCTCCCATGGTTGATTGATTGTTTTCTTTTACAATAATGAAGTAAAAGATTAAAAAAGGAGTCAACAACAAATGCTGAGCCTTATAAGGTACAGAGGAATTTTGATACTCCTAAATGCTAAGAGTTTAAATCTACCAGTAAAAAACACAATCCTTTTTGCATACTATCTATCAATATACTTGATAAATAAAATTATTTCATATATTTTTTGATCATCATGAAAGTGATCGATAGAGATCTAAAATCATATATCCATTTGCATATAATTAGAACAGAAAGAGAGACAAGAAAAAAAAAATCAAAAACCAAAATATTTACACTATAATTTTTTAGAGAATGTTTGAGGTATTTTTTCCAAAATAAAAAGCATAGAGGTACAAAATATGTCTCTCAATTACCATCTCTATCATATTCACAAATTAACAACTAACATCTGTCACAGTTCACATATTTTAATGCATAATTTTAAACAAGGGCAAAGTCTGAGGTCAATATATTGTAAGTGTATAATACTTACAGAATGTAATCTAACTTCAAACGAAGCAACCACAGCCCACAGATAATATAAAAGTACACTAATATATGGTATATACCTGTACCTATACAAACATATGAAATCAGGGGATAAAATAGTGTACAGACTTATATGTGCGTTGCTATCTTGTAGAATATTCTGCCTATTTGTTGATTTGTAGCTTTATTATACCTATTCTTTTATTGGATTCTTCTTTAAATACGTTATATACATTGATACTGTTCTGCTTATTATTAGAAAGAAAGTTACATTTGTATAGATTTTAAGCAAATAGTTGATGTCATTGTAAGAGTCGTCGTAGATCTTGTACCCAATGACTTAATTCTTAAGGGTTATGACATGGCTTCCTATATTAATCTTATTTAATAAAAGTTTCATTTTAGTCCAGAATGGTTTATAATATTGACAGTCGATAAAAAAGTGTTGATATGTTTCTGGTACTTTACATACATTACACTTATTTGAGTTGCTGATTTTCCAAACATATAAATGTGTATTGAGTGGAAGTATATAGTGTAATTATTTCCATCTCAACATTTTTAGTTTATTATCTTTTAAGAAGCCAAATATGTAGCTTAAAGTATTTTCTATGAAATACTTTGGATTACAAAGATTAAATTCTCGTTTCCATTTAGTAAATCCAATAGGAATTTCATTATCTACCGATATAAGGAGATTATAAATTTGTTTATTTCTTAAATTTTCAACCTGGTATTTGATATACAATGTATATATGAAATGTCTCAGTAGTTTTCACATTTGTTTTCGTTGATGTTTCAGATTTCAATGGTAATAAATAATTTTTCTCTTCTTTACTTTCATTATTTCAGATATCCATTTTTTTACATTTTAATTTCTTATATATGGCCTGTTGTGTTATTTCTCCAGTTTCATCTATAATATCATTAATATAGATTAAGTTGTCTTTAACCCAATTATTAAAAATTAAGCATCGTCCGTTAAGCTTTATATATTGATTGCCTATATTATTTGTTGCCGTAGGTTTACACGTTTTCCCCCTCCCCATTTAATCCATATTTTTAGCTCTACTGACCCAAAGGGTCAGTGTGAGCTTTTGCCATCACTTGGCGTCCGTCGTCCCTCCATCCGTCCGTTCGTCCGTCCGTCCGTCCGTCCATCTGTTAACTTTTCACATTTTCATCAACTCTACTGAAACCTCTGAAGCAAATTCAACCAAACTTTACAGGAATGATGTACTCAAGGTCCTTAACAATGATTGTTCATTTAGTTTCGATCCGACAAAAAACATGGCCGCAAGCACGGAACATGGTTTAACATTGGACCCTATGGGAACATCACATTTTCATCTTCTGCTCTGAAACGGCAAAAGCAAATGTAACCAAAATTTACAGGAATGATGTACTAAAGGTCTTTAACAATGATTGTTCATTTAGTTTCGATCTGACAAAAAAAAAACATTGCCGCAAGCACGGAACATGGTTTAACATTGGACCCTATGGGAAAATCACATTTTCATCTTCTGCTCTGAAACAGTTAAAGCAAATTCAACCAAACTTTACAGGAATGATGAACTAAAGGTTCTCATTTCCTTCAAATCAAACAAAAAACATGGCCACCAGCACGGAACATGGTTTTACACTGGACCCTATGGGAAAATCACATTTTCATCTTCTCCTCTGAAACTACGTAAGCAAATTCAAACAAACTTTACAGGAATGATGTATGGAAGATCCTTTACAAAGATTGCTCATTTCTTTTTGTTCCGACAAAAAACATGGCTGCCAGCGCGGAACTTAGGTTTAACATAGGACCCTATGGGATAAATCACATTTCCTCCCCAGAAACTACTGAAGCAAATTCTATCAAACTTTACCGGAATGATGTAGGGAAGGTCTTTTAACAAGGTTGCTTATTTTGTTCCAAATCGACGAAAAACATGGCCGCCAGCAAGGAACTTAGGTTTAACATTGGACGCTATGGGAAAAACTACATTCATCTTCTCCTGAAGGAAATTGATCATTTTAGTCATCCTCTATTACCAGTAAATTCCTGAAGCAAATATATAGCTTAACATTTGACCCTGAGGGAAAAAAAAATCATTTTTGGTCATCAGCTTATTAGCATAAACATGGCTTATATTAGAAGCATTTTGTCAGGTGAGCGATTCAGGCTTAGTCCCTGAGCCTCTAGTTAAGATGTCCAAATAAAACTCTGGTAATGTTTCTTTTAACTTGTTTATTGATTTTACTCTATCTATGTTCATTCTGAATAATAAGAAGTTTTCACCAAATTGATTGAAAAATATTGTGGTAAGACTTTCCAATTTGCACTTGCAGTTTCACATTCAATCAATCTTTTGACCCAACCTATTTTTTATTGAATCTAGAAAACAATCTATATTAATCATGTTCAAACCTCCACTTGTGTATGGCTTACTTATATCTTTACGTTTTATTTTTTCTTGTTTATTGTCCCAAATAAAGCTGTATATTAATTTTTTGAATGTTGGTATATATTCATTGTTGATTTGACTCACTAAAGCAATATATGTGATATTTGGAAGTATTAATGATTTAACCACTACAATTTTACCAATCATTGTCAAGTTTCTTTTCTTCCACGAGTTAAGTATCTGTTCTGATTTAAGTAATTGTTTTTCAACATTAAATTTAGTACAATATGACTTGTTATATCCAAAATAAACCTCTACACATTTTGCTATATCTGTTGTCCAATTGATATTTACAAATTTGTCTCTTGTGGTCTTAAGTTTACCTAACCATATGCCTTCTGTTTTATTCCGATTAAGGTTAAGCCCTGATAGTGTTCCAAAGATTTCAATCATATTAAGTGCATGTTTAATATCTGCTTTTGATTTAAAAAAAAGATTGGTATCATCCGCGAGTTGGCTTATTTTTGAGTTATGTGTTTTCCCATCAAGTTTGATTTAATATCCTTTAGTTTACTGTCTGATCTTATCTTATTCTTTAGGCCATGATTTCAACTGCGATAACAAAGAGAAGGGCACTAACAGGGCATCCTTGGCGAACCCCCTAAATATATTTAAAGGTTCCGAAACCAACCCATTGTTACAAATACAAGCTTTAATATCTATGTATAATGTTTTTACCCATTTCAACATTTCAACAGGATTTCAATATATAGAAATGTTGTGAGTTGTTAAATTTCATTCAAGACAAATTAAATCCATAGAAAAAGCACAAGCCTTTAGTAAGTCTTGATACAAGAAAAAGTATTTTGTTTTTTTAGGATGAAATGAAATTAGTTTATGAAACGTCTCTTGATGTCAAATTCCTCATCTAAGAGCTTTAATAACTGGATGTTTAAATCGTCCATAAAGTGCACTTTAACACTACAAATTCATACATCTGATAAGTCTGTACATGAAAGATGTAGTGATTTGGTTTGATCTCTCTTTTGATGAAATCAGATTTTTTATCGGTTCTTGAAAAATTAGATTTTTGGGGCATTACTCAGTTTTTGAGACAATTAAATTATGACAGATGTTGGGTTTACATCTTGAAAATGAAACAAAACGGATGTTGTGCGCTGGTGTGTTATGCTTACAAAAAATGAGAGCAGAAGTTTCGCCTCCTGTATCGCAATATTTGTTTTTATTAATATTTCGAGTGTTTATTTCAAAAATTAACATGATAAACAAGCATTGTGCGGTTGAAAGTAAAACGTAAGTTTCATTCATGACTTCGATTTTTGTAAGTACCACTCCGTTGTTTCCTTCGGTATTCTACTGCCGTTGTAAAATAGTTTCACTTGTTTCTCGCAAATACAATGATGTTAATTATTTGGTCATGAATTGGCAGATGGAGATTGCTGATGTTGTCCTCTGTACGTCGACCCGTCTATTTGTTTTTATGGCAACAATTATTTCCTAACGCAGTTAGTGCTTTCAGCTTTGTACCTTCCGTCATGTTGAGAATGATATGCAGATGTGTGCATCTTTTTTTCTGTTCATTTGTTTTTGTTTTTGTTTTTTTTATGAAGATACAGTTTGGCATAGGATCATCAACTCATTTCAGTGATAAAATTGACGAAGATTACGTTGGTGGTTGGATTTCTATGGAATTTCTTTCGTTTGCGTCCCCAAAAACAATTCTTGCAAGGTTTTTAGAATGCATTTATATAAACTTCAGTTGTCTCTATAGCACACAATATAGCTTAAAGATGGCTAAGGTTTGCTTCAAACACCAATTAATCATTCAACGTTTATTCGGCCATAAAAAATCCATAATTCAATTACATTTCGGACCTTGGTATGATTGGAATAAACTTTAGTCGGATAGAGTATAAATTCGGTTAAAAAGGTTTAGGTTGATTTAATAATACAATACTGTTGTTGCAAAGCACTAGGTTGAGCGAAAAATTATAACAAGACTGTTTTTCTTAGACGGAATAACTAATATAAATTTGGTTACGAAATATACAAATACTACAGATATTTGGTGATGGCATCGTAGTTGAGGTAAAAAAATACATTATAACTAGATTCTTACCACTTTCCTCATACATCCGAGATTGTACAATACTTCGTTTACGTTACCCATAATGTACCTGGTAGTAGAGCAAAGCTGAAAGTGTGGCACTATATGCTTAATCAAATGAAGTAACCAATTTTTGATGATTAAGTCAGATAAATAAAAACGATTACATACATATAGATTAGACAAACGTTGCAGCTATTTTCAAATTAGATTTGTATTGAAAGTTTTACAAAATATATTATGACAAAAATAAACAAGAAGCTCAGAAAATGAGCCTGAATCGCTCACCTGACAAATTTCTTACAGCAGGTGATAAAACAACGGCAGCAGAATACCGAAGGAACAAAGGGGTGAAATTCACAAAAATCAAAAGTCCAAAGACAGGGCAAAAAAGAGAACACAGAAAACAATGACGTTAGACACAAAAACAATGACGCCAGACAGACACAAAGCACAGAACCAGAAACCACAACATTCAGAACAAAGGCACTCACAGTGTGAACTCCGGTGAAACCAAGAGTGACATCAGGTGCTCCGGAAGGGTAAGCATGTCCTGCTCTGTTAACAGCACCCGTCACATGATGAAAGTGATGTTTATCCATAAGGGTCCTATGTTCAAATATGCTTTGTGTTGTTTTTTTTTATCAGACTGAAATGAAATAAGCAATCTTCCATATGTCATTAATGAAAAGTAGTTTGGTTGCATTTGCTGTAGGGGTTTCAGAGGAAGTGATCAAATTTGAAGTTTCAATAGAGGCAATGGTAAACTGTTCCGTGCTGTCGGACATGCTTTTTGTCGAAATGGAACGAAATGAGCAATCTTTGTAAAGGACATCATTCTGGTACATTTCAGTTTAAATTTGCTTTAAAAGTTTCAGAGCAGATGATGAAAATGATTTTCCCATTGGGTTCAATAATAAACTAAGTACCATGCTAGTGGCCATGTATTTTGTTGAATCCTAACGAAATGAGCAATCTTTGTGTAGAACCTTCCATACATCATTCCTGTAAAGTATGGTTGAATTTGCTCACGTGGTTTCAGAGGCGAAAATGAAAATGTGAATTTCCAATAGAGCAAATGTTAAAGTATGTTCTGTGCTGACATGTTTTTTGTCGAATCGGAATAAAGAAAGCTTTCTTTGTAGAAGACTTTCCATACATCTTTCCTGTAACGTTCTTTTGAATTTGCTACTAGTTTAAGAGGAGTTGATGAAAAATGATGATTTCCCATAGGGCCCAATCTTAAATATAATATCCGCGCTGGCAGCTTTTTTTGTCAGATAATAATGAAATGAGTAATCTTTGTTAAAGGCCTTCCATACATCATTCCTGTAAAGTTTGGTTAAATTTGCTTCTGTAGTTCCAGAGATGTTGATGAAAATGACATTTTTCCAACAGGGTTCAACGTAAAATACAAGTTCTGACGGCCTCGTTTTTTTGTTGGATCGGAACGAAATGATTATTTTTTGTAAAGTACCTTCCATACATGCTTCAGTAGTTTCCGAGCAGTTATTGAAAATGAGAAAAGCTAATGGACAAACGAATGACGGGTGATGGACGGACGACGAACACCAAGTGAAGGCATTAGCATACTCTGACCCTTTGTGTCAGGTGAGCTAAAAAGAAATGTTATTAATCGCAATTTGATCATATTTTTTTGAGTGTCGTGAAATAACAAAATACCGAATCTACTGTACTGTGAATTTAGATTCTGCATATGCGGATTTCGACTACTAATGTCTCTCAATATGAAAAAGAAAGGAAATGGGGTAAATGTCAAGGAGACAACATCCCATATCCTGGTTAAAACGACCAAAAACCAAAACATCTAGGGGTCACCATATGGTCTTCAACACAGTGAGGAACCTCACAACATATAGTAAGCCCTAAATGGCCCCGAAAAGGTAAAAAAGTGAATAAATCAATGGAAACAAACCACATCCAATAAACCAAATATCAAGAAACTAAAATTTTATAAGAAGACAAGGACAAGCCAATGACCAACATATTCCTGACTTGGGACAGGCGGAAAAATTGCGGTGGGATTAAACTCGTTTTCTTGGATCCAACGCCCCCCCCCCTATGTGTGGTGAATGGCTAAAAATAAATACACAAAAAGACTCACAGTAAAAATCAAACTAGAAAAAAGTCCAACTTATCAAGACGAGTACCCTTACAATGAAGTACATAAAACATGAAGACAATACATACAGGTACTGTCCGGACAAATGCTCGCAGTTACTGACAGCTAGCTAAGGACATAATTTCCGTTGACTATGATATCGAGCCTTCTTAAATATGAAATTTCAATTGAAATACTTCTAAATAGATTTTGTATAACAACATCATCAATTATGAAAGAAGAACATGATATTGTGCAATGCCAAATACTGCCAATATGAAAAATTGTTTAAATTTAGTTATGGCGTAAAGCATTTAGGAGATGATCAATATTTTTGCCAACAAAAACCAGAAGTAAAGATTTAATAACAATGCTGTATTTATATCCTTTATGAATAAGTTTGTTCAACGGATTAATAAGTTTGGAAGGACAATTTTTGAATTTATGCGCTGTGTAAATGATATTGCCATAGAAGTTTGGATGTGAAATGCCCTGATGTATAACAGCTGTGCATGTAGAACCAAATTTTCTTAATAAGTCAATGTATCTATAATAAAATTTAGAGAATGTTTTTATCAATTTATGATATGTAGATCAAATCAAAACATTGGGAAATCCTTAAACCGGAATATGTGTAAGAATACATTACCAATAAGATGAAAAAAGAGCCAAAAATCAGCTAAGGACAGAGCTTTGGGTGGATACTCCTTAAGTTTAACAGAATTTTCTTAAATTTATATATTGCAAGTGTTTAAATAAAATCGGTTTTCTGGCCAACACCGAAGTACTGGCTACTGTGTTGGTTAATACCCTCGTTGACTAATAGTCCACCAGCAGTGGCATCGGCAGTGGTAATAAACAACATACTGTGAATTTAGATTCTGCATAAGCGCCTCTAGACAACTAATTCTCTTCGTTGCAGATCAAATCAAAACATTTTGAAATCCATAAACCGCAATATGTGTAAAATCTGATAGTGAATTAAGTACAAATAAGATCTAAAAAGGGATCCAAATCAGCTAAGGACAGAGCTATGCAGGGGGGAAATTAGTCCATATGATTAACAAAATTTTCTTTAATTTAGATAATGAATGTGGCAATTGGAATACTGTATGTTGCACTGTTAATATTTTGGTAAGTACACTGAAAGATGTAGAGCACATTTTGTTGACAATGAACATTAAACTGACAATATATTTTACGAAAGGATATAGAGTAAATGAACATGAGACAGTACCAATATCATATTACAGACAAAACACGTTTAAAATATATTGGGTACTAGAGAGTATTGCAAAAGAAGTAAGAAACATCCTTATACAATTGTACCAACGATTTTAGGACAAAGTAGAAGTACTGCTCGGTAAGTGATACCTAAATGGTAATTTCAATATTTTGTACATAAAACTCCACAATTGGTCAGATTAAAAATCTCAAATAGGAGGTTCACTATGGCAACATATGATAAAGATCTGCTTATAGTTTCATTAAATTCTACCTGTTTTTTGTGAAGTTGATTATGGAACACCGATACCATCTATGACAATGAACAGTCAAGTCTCAAATATACAACGCTTAAATTGGTCAAATCAACATCAAGAGTAATTTAACTGAGAAAGAGGTGCACAAATCATCAGTGAACAAATTTTCTGAGAGTTTCATCAAATTCTATTTGCATGTTTATAAAAAGCGCGGATAGCATACTGGTACCTTTATAACACAGAATGTCTACGTTTGGCTTTTAAAACCCCAAATTTTGGTTAACTTAAATTTGAAATAAGACGTGTCATCACATTCTCTTCATAGGTTTCATACCGGTATCCATATTTCAATGAATGGCATAGTCGATGTTTGGCTATTGGATACCCCCAAAATACGTTAGATGAAATCTTTGAATACAGATGATTTTTTTAAGCTCTTAACCCCATAGATTTCTAGGTGTGTTTGCACATTACAATGGGCTGCTTCATTTGTGATTCCTTTTCGTATAAAACCTTTACTAAAGGGAAAATTTTGGCCTTAATTTCAAAACATATTCAACGTAATTTCAGGTTTAAATACTTAAGAACACTTGTTGAGATATATTTATGGACGTAACATTCCATCAAGACACTTGAAACACGACGATTTTTCAAATACAGATACAAGGTAAGAAATATGGGAAAAAAGAACATAGAAATCAATAAAATACGTAAAATTAGAAATTCGGCATATTTATCTAAATAACAAAATACCTAATTACCGTATTTTGATTTCTGCATATGCGCATTTCGACAACTTATGTCTCTTCAGGGCAGACAATATCAAAACATTTGGAAATCCATAAACTAATAAACATGTAAAAGCTGATAGAGAAAAATTCCCAATAAGATCTGAATTGAAAAACCATAATCAGCTAAGGACAGAGCTACGCAAGAGGAAGATACTTATATCAAATACCAAAATATTTTTATAGTAATAAGGACTTGTTGTCTTTTTGTTTCACAATCAATCACATAATTTTTCCATTCAAGTTTGATATTTTTTGTGAATTTGAAATAGTGAAGTATATTGTTTGTTCCAGTGCATATCTGAAACAACAAGATATATAGTAAGATTATAATTATATCTTTTTAAATGCTGACTGTTACAATTATTGATGACAACATTACAATCTACACCTTACCCAGACCTTTTTTTAGGAACATGATTATCATCCAAAGAAGTTATTATTTTTTTTTGTATTTTACTTTATAGTGCATATTGAGATTTATGACCTTATGCAATAATCGAGAAATTAAAAGCCATTAAAATTCGTGGCAAAAAATAGGTCTTAATCAGTTATATCGATGTGAAATGTCGTTGTGCAATATAAGAAGTTTGTCACACAGGTGTGAAACAGGAGCTGCTTCTTCTGTTTAAAAGATGTTGCTTTAATAAAAGTATGAGAGGCTTCTCCGGATCAATCAAATCCAACTTTGCATCGCAACCATCATGTTGAAAATTCCTTAAAGGGCGCACAACCTTCATTGAGTTAGTTTTTAAAGTGTTTTTAAGATACTGACAAAAAATTCAAAATTTTCTCAAAGGGTCACTATGAAAGATTCTTTCATTTTTTTACCTTTCAAATGTACCCTTTCTGATTCAAGTGGAATTCAGACACAAAATATACCAGGATTCCATGCAAGGGCTTTAAGCAACAATCCACCAGAAAACTGCATAATAAAACAACCAATAAAAATGGCCGATAAAAAGACAAAGAAACATGTAAACAACGATATGATCTCAGGAGAACCAGGCATGGTACATGTACCGTCACTAGCAAAGGCTAGTGGTACGATTAAACCAGTATCTCATTTGTTTCTATAGTAAGATAAAAAAATAAAAAAATAAAAACAATACAGGTTGACCAGTACGGCCACTTTTCTTGAAAAAAAAAGAATCAGACAAAACATAATTTTGAAAGATAGGTCAAGGAGTGCTCGCCGCTAAACTGCCGGATAGCTAAAGGAGCCAAGTCTGCTGGAAAAACACTCACACTATGGAGTAAAAAACAAATTCAAACTTCCCGAAGAGTTTGGTAAAGCACCATAGTCATTCTACTTCAGTAGACAGCGCACCATTAGGGAGAGTCCAATTTATTTGTAGAGTTACCAGGTCATTGGATCCCAAAGCCATTTGTACGAACTCACGCTGAATATCCTGTCAATTTTCTCTATAGAATGTACGTTATGTCCCAGTTTTGATGATTTTTTTTTCAGTTTTGCTATTTACGTTAATTTCTTGTCTTCAATGTATGTTATTCTAGTGCAGTTTCCTTGAGGATTGTGGTATGGGATTGTAGGAATTGTCGGCAATTGTAACTGTTTACTGTTATTATATTAGTTATCGACATTTTTAACAACATTTCTGTAAAACGGGATTGAAAATGCCCCTACTAATTAGCTGTTTGCGAGTCAATCCTCATTTTGATATCAAATGTATATATGTACTCTAAAACTTCTTTAATGTTTTCAACAATTTATAGAATCTCTAACCTTGTTGTAAAAGTTTGGGTATGATGCTAAGGCTACACTCATTAAAACTGTCAAGAGTTGCGAATCGTATGTTCTTTATTTTTCTTGTATATGGTGTACTTGTAATAAGATTATATCTCATGTGTACACTTTGTTTATAACGGTCAAAATTTATGTAAATTCTAAGACCTCAGGTTAAACTCTCTCAATCGTAGTTTTGTCCTTAGCTATATTTGATATTACTGATTATTCGGATTTGTTTGGTTTTATGCAATTTAAACATTTTTTAAAATTGTAGATTTCCTATGTTTGGGTTCTAGTGCTGCAGATGAGGAATTGCTTTCCGAAATGGCCAAACAGCTCATTAGAATTAACATATGTACCATGTATCACCTTCATTTTCTCCATATCCTTCCTTTAAATAATGTTGCGAAATATTCACCCCGCAGGATGGATCTTGAGGAACGTAGCCGTTATGGAAAGGAAAATTAGTAATCATCCCTTTTTCATATATTTTTAGTTTTAATTTTACCAGAACCATTGATGATAGTTATATCCAGAAAAGAGCAGTATTTAGAATCAATGTCTGCTTAATTAAGTTTGAGTTTGTGTGAGTTTATGAAACCACATAATCTTAAAGCAGGGAATTGGTATAGTAATGGTATCGTCAATTTTCCTGCTGTTATCAATGACAATACACTGTCAGGTAAAATTGTCGTCATTTTGTACTGTTCAATTTTGAATTTTTTCATGAAGTTCAGATCGTAGCAGAATAGAAAAATGTCTGCAATGACAGGTGCACAATTTGAACCGATGGGAATTCCAGTGAATTGTTAATAAACAATGTAACCAAAACGAACAAAAATGTTTTAGTAAAAGATTAATGGCTAAATCATATCGCAAGTCCAGGAACAATGATTGTTGTAAGTGATATAAGGAAAGAATCCCTGCTTTTGGTACAACAAATTAACTGCAGACCATGAAATTTGAAAGGCTATGTAATAAGTTGTCCCAATTTTGATTAAAATTATTTAAGTGGAAGGGTTGTAAAAAGAGTAAAAAGATTTTTAAGTTTTTACATAATATATTTGGGACTTTTTTTTTAAAAAAAGTCAATTTTTCTGTCCAGTAAATGTTTTTCTTTGAATTTTAACATTTTTTTATTTTCTTTTTCGCTGTTGGTAAATATAGCTTCTGCTCGACAATCGACATAATATTTTATTTATTTTTGAATAGGCCATCTGAGAATTTTTTTGGACTTAAGTGCCCCAAATAAGCAAAAAACGTCTGTCCCACACTGACAAATATCTGCAAGCATCCCATTTTTGTATAATTTGCTTGATTTTGTTTGCCATTTTTTAACTGTTATCTTTTAGAAATTCATTCAAACAATTAAAAAAGAGTTCATTCATGGGGAGTAGTTGTAACAAATTTTCTCAAATCAGTTTTGAATGGGCGTCCATAGGAAAATGTCCACTTTGCAACACCAACGCTAAATAGTCAACAGTGCGCTCGTTCTTTGATTTAGATTACATTTTTTTGCTGTAGAAACGTTCGTCATCTACTATTCTATCTGTAAACTAGCAAAGAACAGATAAGTAACAATCCATTACCCTTATTTGTTGGCACAGTTGACACCGTATTTTTTTTCTTGTCCACTTCGCAACGGTCAATATTTCCAAGAGACGTCAATCATAAAATCATGAAATTCATAATAATCATGACTAACCTTGTGCATTGCACGGTAATTGTTGAATTGTGGTTCTAGGACAAATGACAACGAAGAAATCACCAGTAACATGTAAATATGTCCACTATGCAGCGGTCCACTTCGCAACGCTATAAGGACGTTGCGAAGTGGACAAAACCTCTTAGTGTATCGGACATACTGCTGCATCTCTACCACAAAATTTTATAAGAATAAATTGTAAGAAATCTGATGCATGCTTGCTGGCAATTAATATAAAAACAAGAAGAAGAGTAGCAGATTTTATCCGCATTTGACAGCTAAAGGTGTGATTATGTCCACTACGTAACGTCGTCATTCAATCCTCGAAAACGTTGCGAAGTGGACAAAATTGTTGCGAAGTGGACCGTTGCAAAGTGGACATTTTCGTACATTTTTTTCAATTTTTATTAGAAAATCTGTACAGAAATTTTATCTGCTTAATACAATGCTGAAGATGTTAGATGAATAATTTAGATGCTTAAATGATATTTCCTATTGCATGGTTTTTCTGTTTGAATTTGACAATTGAATATTGCATATTTTTCATAATTTTCTGTCACAATCGTTAAAAGTATGCTTGTGGTACTTTACTAGTGATTTTGTTGATGTATCTTACTGTTATCTAGTACTTAATTATCTGTGGTTCCAGATACTACAAAAATATCGTTACAAAAAACATTTTTCTCATTTTTGAAAGAGGAAATTGAAACATTGCGAAGTGGACATTTTGGTGTAACCTGCTTACTTTGGATGTCCTTCCTGCACACTTAGGTTTATGTTTAAGATTGCATATTCTTAATTTAGTATCTACTGATATTAAGGTATCAACAGCTACTATTTAATTGCTGGGTCAAAGAAGTTTATTTTGTGTTTTTTCAGTAGGCAAAAGTGGACATTTTTTGAAAATGTCCCATTTACAACTAACAACTTAATACAGATAAATGCACTGTTTAAATGGATTCATGAATTAGTGGTAGAATAGTTACTATCCTATATCTAAGAAAACTCCTACAAATTGGCTGGGGATTCTAAATCCCCATTGGTGAAGAGAATCACGTGATTTTATTGTTTTCACAGACAAAATCGCGATTGGAAACGAAGCGACAGTCAACTGTTATATAGGTATATTTATATATAGTTTTTTTTATCGTTACTACTTATATTCACATGGTTCGAAGCGACGGTCAACCTTCAAGATAGATTATTTCAATATCTCAACGATTTAAAAAAAAAGGTAAGATTATTTCAATATCTCAACGATATTAGTAACAGTTGGAAGAATCTGGGAAAGAAGGTTAATGCGGGGGTTAATGCTAAAAGAGACATATAATTATATGTCTCTGATGCTACAAACAAAATTTTTAATACGATCGGGAAGTAATCAAAATATATGTCGACACAATTTCTGAAAATATCACTTGGCAGTATGATTCGCCTGTTTGTGACATGAACGCTAAAACTTTTATAATTTTTTGACAATACATTATTCAACTGCTTCATTTTTTAAAATATTTTACTTTATCACATCCTTTCGAAGAAGTTTGATATACGGTAATTTGGGAAAAATGCATATAAATGTTGTGTCGCAACAATTGAAATAAGCATTAACATATAATATCTCCCACTATTGGAATCATTTTTGACAAAAGATGCATAAATTTGGTATCGCCAGAAAGGAAAATAGCTATAATGCAAAATATTTCAGTCTCATTGTTGAAGGCCTCATGGTGACTTCAAGATGAAGAACAACAATAAAAGCGTTGATCCTTCGCTTGTTTTTTACCATGTATTTGTAGAGACTTTGTCTCATGTGCATTTACTCCATATCCTTTTATTCACCATTATAAGGTAGTTTTGGGAAAAAAAAACATAAAAATAGCTATAATGCAAAATATTTCAGTCTTATAAGGTAATTTTGGGTAAAATACATATAAATGTTGTGTCATGACAATTAAAATAAGCACCAACATATAATATCTCCCACTTCTGGATTCATTTTTGACAAAAGATGCATAAATTTGGTATCGCGAGAATGGAAAATAGCTACAATGCAAAATATTTCAGTCTTTATAAGGTAATTTGGGAAAGATACATATAAATGTTGTATTGCAACAATTGAAATAAGCATTAACATATAATATCTCCTACTTTTGGATTCATTGTTGACAAAAGATGCATAAATTTGGTATCGCGAGAAAGGAAAATAGCTATAATGCAAAATATTTTAGTCTTGTAAGGTAATTTTTGGAAAAATACATATAAATGTTGTGTCACGACAATTGAAATAAGCACCAACATATAATATCTCCCACTGTTGGATTCATTTTTGACAAAAATGCATGAATTTGGTATCGCGAGAAAGGAAAATAGCAACAATGCAAACTATTTCAGTCCTGAAAGGTAATTTGGGAAAAAATACATATAAATGTTGTGTCGCGACAATTGAAATAAGCACCGACATCTAATCTCTCCCACTTCTGATGTCATTTTTAACAAAAGATGTATAGTTGGAAGAATCTGGGAAAGAAGGTTAATGCGGGGGTTAATGCTACCAGAGACATATAATTATATGTCTCTGATGCTACAAACAAAATTTTTAATACGATCGGGAAGTAATCAAAATATATGTCGACACAATCTCTGAAAATATCACTTGGCAGTATGATTCGCCTGTTTGTGATATGAACGCTAAAACTTTTGATTTTTTTTATTGTTGTGTCGCAACAATTGAAATAAGCATTAACATATAATATCTCCCACTTTTGGAATATTTTTTGACAAAAGATGCATAAATTTGGTATCGCGAGAAAGGAAAATAGCTATAATGCAAAATAT
>MJUU01014087.1:38332-67638 GCA_002080025.1 Modiolus philippinarum | reverse complement strand
ATGAACGCTAAAACTTTTATGATTTTTTGACAATACAATATTCAACTGCTTCATTTTTTAAAATATTTTACTTTATCACATCCTTTCGAAGAAGTTTTATATACGGTAATTTGGGAAAAATGCATATAAATGTTATGTCGCAACAATTGAAATAAGCATTAACATATAATATCTCCCACTATTGGAATCATTTTTGACAAAGGATGCATAAATTTGGTATCGCCAGAAAGGAAAATAGCTATAATGCAAAATATTTCAGTCTCATTGTTGAAGGCCTCATGGTGACTTCAAGATGAAGAACAACAATAAAAGCGTTGGTCCTTCGCTTGTTTTTTACCATGTATTTGTAGAGACTTTGTCTCATGTGCATTTACTCCATATCCTTTTATTCACCATTATAAGGTAGTTTTGGGGAAAATACATAAAAATAGCTATAATGCAAAATATTTCAGTCATATAAGGTAATTTTGGGTAAAATACATATAAATGTTGTGTCGTGACAATTAAAATAAGCACCAACATATAATATCTCCCACTTCTGGATTCATTTTTGACAAAAGATGCATAAATTTGGTATCGCGAGAATGGAAAATAGCTACAATGTAAAATATTTCAGTCTTTATAAGGTAATTTGGGAAAGATACATATAAATGTTGTATTGCAACAATTGAAATAAGCATTAACATATAATATCTCCCACTTTTGGATTCATTGTTGACAAAACATGCATAAATTTGGTATCGCGAGAAAGGAAAATAGCTATAATGCAAAATATTTTAGTCTTGTAAGGTAATTTTTGGAAAAATACATATAAATGTTGTGTCACGACAATTGAAATAAGCACCAACATATAATATCTCCCACTGTTGGATTCAGTTTTGACAAAAATGCATGAATTTGGTATCGCGAGAAAGTAAAATAGCTACATTGCAAAATATTTCAGTCTTTATGAGGTATTTTGTGAAAAAATACATATAAATGTTGTATTGCAACAATTGAAATAAGCATTAACATATAATATCTCTCACTTTTGGATTCATTTTTGACAAAAGATGCATAAATTTGGTATCGCGAGAAAGGAAAATAGCCATAATGCAAAATATTTCAGTCTTATAAGGTAATTTTGGGAAAAATTCACGACAATTGAAATAAGCACCAACATATAATATCTCCCACTTTTGGATTCATTTTTGACAAAAGATGCATAAATTTGGTATCGCCAGAAAGGAAAATAGCTACAATGGAAAATATTTCAGTCTTATAAGGTAATTTGGGAAAAAATACAGATAAATGTTGTGTCGCGACAATTGAAATAAGCACCGACATCTAATCTCTCCCACTTCTGATGTCTTTTTAACAAAAGATGTATAAATTTGGTATCACGAGAAAGGAAAATCTAAAATAAAAATATTTTAATCTTACAAGGTAAATGTTGTGGTACGACAATTGAAATTAGCACTGACAAATAATATCTCCCACTTTTGAGGTCATTCTTGACAAAAAAATGCATAAATTTGGTTACGCGGGAAAGGAAAAAAGCTAAAATGCAAAATATTTCAATCTTATCAGGTATTTTTGGGAAAAATATATATAAATGTTGTATCCCGACAATCGAAATAAGCACCAACATATTATATCTCCATCTTTTGAGTACATTTTTGAGAAAAGATGCATAAATTTGGTATGGCGAGAAAGGAAAAAAGCCAAAATGCAAAATATTTTAATATTATAAGGTAATTTGGGGAAAAATACATAAAAATGATGTGTCGCAACAATTTAAATAAGCACCAACATATGATATCTCCCACTTTTGAGTACATTTTTGACAAAAGATGTATAAATTTGGTATCTCAAGAGGAGAAAAAAAGCTAAAATGCAAAATATTTCAATCTTATAAGGTAATTTTGGGGAAAATACATATCAATGTTGTGAAGTGACAAGTAAAATAAGCACCAACATCTAATCTCTCCCACTTCTGAGGTCATTTTTAACAAAAGATGTGTAGATTTGGTATCGCGAGAAAGGAAAAAAAGCTAAAATATTTCAATCTTACAAGGTAAGTGTTGTGGTACGACAATTGAAAAAAACACTGACAAATAATATCTCCACTTTTTGAGGTCATTTTTGACAAAAGATTTATAAATTTGGTATCGCGAGAAAAGAAAAAAGCTAAAATGTAAAATATTTCAATCTTAAAAGGTATGTTTGGGAAAAATACATATAAATGTTGTGTCGCGACAATTGAAATAAGCACCGACATCTAATCTCTCCCACTTCTGAGGTCATTTTTAACAAAAGATGTGTAGAATTGGTATCGCGAGACAGGAAAAAAGCTAAAATGTAAAATATTTCAATCTTTTTACTTGATAAAATAATGTTTGTAAGGATTTTTTTGTAGCTTACGAACCCAGTACATAGTAGGCAAAGTAGGTGTTTTCGTGAGGTAGAACTTGGAGCGTTTTCATATACGTGTGATGCTGCTTGCTTACTGTTTTTCGTCATAATTAGTACGTATGAATATATAAAGAGCATGATTGTTTGCACTTTCACGCTTGTCCCATTTTATACAATAATTGGTAATTGCTTGTTCAATAATATATCAAAACAAGCTTGCCAGTTTATCTTCGAAGGTGGGCGATATTTAAAGAAATCTTCTTTATTAATATAACAAAGATAACATAAAACACCCACAATAGCCGAGACATACAATCACATGCCACAATCCAACAGGGAACCGCACAAGAAAAACAACAAAAAGACAAAAGACACACAAAGACTACGTTCGGAACTCGAGGTAGCCAGACTTGGTACCGGCACTAAGAGATTAAACCGATTTATGGGTATCCAAACCTTCCCATTCTCTATCCCGTTTCCCTATAGTATAATAAACATACAAATAAAACCCAGGTAAAACAGGTAGACTGCAAACTCCAAGACCACAATGTGGAGAAGGAACGTAATTTATGTCCAATGATTTAATTCCCCGATTTTTTCAATAATTTCCCATCTAAATATATTGGGCTTACATCTTCCAAAGTTAAACAGTTCTAGGTCTAGTTACCCTTCGGATCTGCTTCCGACATTTCACTGCGACCGGAATAAAAAAAAGGAAAGCAGAAAAATAGCAATTATAAATGCAACACAAACAATACGTCTCCAAAATTCTTTTAGGAAGTTCAATAATCAGAAACGAAACAAGCATGAGCTTTTCGAAAAAGCTTGCCAGCCCATCAACAAATAAATTATTAACCAGCAAATTAAACCTTGGTCATATTTACTCCTTCGTGTGACTATGTAAACATATTTAAATGCATGTAGATTTTGATTAAGTAGAAATGTACACACCATGAAAAGGGATTCGTAGTTCTGTGGTTTATAATCTCATGCATTAACAAAAATTTGCGAACTGCAGATGTAATTGACTATTTTTAAATTGAATCGACGAAGCTTGTACCTATTCTCAAGATTTTGGGCCCACATCATACAATGATTTTTGTCTATTCGCTAAATGTACAAAATAGTCTCGTATGCATTGAACTCATTTTGAAGTGATCATTTCCAGTTTACAATTATCCACGAAATACCGTACCTTCTGTTTCTATGTCGACATCAAATCTTTTATATGTTAATTCTTTAAGTATTCTCATTTGCAAACTTTCAACTTTTACAAAGAGAACATGCTGGTACAAAATATTTAATTATCTCTCGTAATACCATTACATCGTATTTTCAATCACGAATAGTTGTCTCCATGCATTTCAGTGATTCAGGTCACAGCGAAATGTCGACGACTTTGTCCGAAATTTAACGAAAGCACCGGAGATTATATTAAATCTAAAGCCTTCCCCTATGGAGGGTTGGTAATAAAAACAATGAGTCTGTCACTTGGTTTGAGAGACCTAGTTAATGTACGTATGTTAAACATGAATTTATTAGATTCAAATAAACTTACATAATCCCGCCCACATGATTGTAACTGTGTACAATGTTCTGGTCTCAATACATTTTTACATGAAAAACACTCTAAGTGGTCAATGTCAACAGTGGTATGCGCTGTAAATATTGAGAGATATGAAAGGTAATACATGTACAATGAAAGACATAAATGTATATTTCTTCATGGCTTTTGAGAGTTGCATCTTTGCATCAGACCAGGGCAAAACAAATAGAAGATACCGGTATGACAACCTCTAAAACCATCAATGGCTGAGTATACAGACTTTATATTTTCATTGTAAGATCGTGAAGGTGATTAACCTAAATAACTCGTCTGTGCTTGTATATCGCAATAGTTGCACATTCCGAGGCAGAAATGGTGTGTATAAGCAGGCTACATCGTGCCTGATTTTGTTTCTTGAAATTAAATACAAGTAATTTATAGATCAAAAAAGAAATATTGTGTAAACGTGTTTCAGTCAGATCAGTGTATAAAATTCTTTTTCAGAAGCAAGTAAAATATAGATTTTTGAAAAAAAGACATTATCAATATCATTAAAAACAATAATAAAAAAAAAACATATTGAATTTGATTTTCGTGAGTATGATAAAACATTTTACAATATTGTTTTCATGTAAGGTGTATGTCAAAGTTGTGAACCTAATTAAGGTCGTGTTGCTAGAGGAAAAAATTGCACAGAGGTGGAGGAATATTGTTATAATGCTTTATAAATATGATAAAATGATAGCAGTCATATGATTCAAAAGTTATTCAGGTTACTTGACAAAAACTCGATTCAGAATAACAGCACTTTTGTTCCCAGTGAATAATTTATAACCTGGCCATTAAGTCACAGCTAGAAAAACTGATGTTCCCTGCTGAAACAACCTCCACATAAAGTCACAGTTTAAACAAGCCTTTGCTGCTGTTCCCTGCTGAACAATCTCATCATAAAGCCATAGTGTGAAACAACAGTTGCTATTGTTCCCAGCAAAACAACCTCTATTTAAACAACATCACGAGACAAAATCATACAACGCTATTATTTCCTACTGAAACCTCTGCATAAAGCTTAAGCTTGAAAACAACGGCAATGTTATCTTCTGAACAATCTTTAAAGTCACTTGAAATAACGCTATTGATCTCTGTAAAACAACCTCTGCACAAAGTCACAGTTTGAGAAAAGGTTATAACAGTTCCCTGCTGAACAACCTCCACATAAAGAAACAGGTAGAAACGAATCTACTGTTTTCTGCTGAACAAGCTCTAAATGAAGCTGTAGATTGAACAATGATATTGTTCCCTGCTGAACAACCTCTACATTAAGTAACAGCTTGAAACAAGCCTATGTTCCGTAATGTACAACCTCTACATAAGGTCACAATTTGAAACAACGCTATTTTCTTCTCTTCAACAAGCTGTATATAAAATCATAGCTTGAACCAACGCTATTGTTTCATGTTGGACAACCTCTACATAAAGTCACAGCTTAAAAAAATTTATTGTTCCCTGAACAATCTCTACATTAAGGCACAGCTTGAACAGGTATCAACAACCCGTCTTAACCATTGCCAAAGGATTCAAAACTTTTGACTTTTCACCTCTGTATACAACCCTGCCACACAATAAACTAAAACATTAATCACCGATTTGATACATCAATGTTTCTGCACTAAAATGAAGAATGCAGATACACTTTTTAGTAGTAGGGATAGACAAAACATATTTTGTTAAGAACAACACTGATTCAAATAAGAAGTACACTGAGACTAACGTATTCAAAATGTTAGGATGTTTGATCGACAATATTTTTTTCGAATTCGGACATTCCCAGCTAAACGCCCTCTAGATAGAGGCATAGCTTGACAGAAACCTATTGTTACCTGTTCACTCAACAACCCTTACTTAAAAGTCACAGCTTTAAACAACGCTATTTTTCTCTTGTGAACAACCTCTTTATACAGGCATAACTTATAACAGCGCTATTTGTCCCTGCCCACCCTACTCAACAACCTCTACATAGACTCAAACCTTGAAACAACGCTATTGTTTCGTTCTGAAGAACTTCTACATAAAGACAAAGCTTTTGCTTGCTGGGGAACCTCTACTGAAGGGGGTAACTTAAAACAACGCTATAGGTCCCTATTGAAGAACCTCTACAAAAAGTCGACGCTCTGATTGAAACATCCAGATCTGTCTACCCTTTAATACATTGCTTCCACTTTGACCTTTAATACATGATTCCACTGGGAAAAAATTCCTAAGAACATTCTGATCCTTCTCGATGGTATATAATACGTATTCTTCGAATTACCACTTGCCCGTCTAAAGGTAACCCCAAAATAAGTGAACCAGATTGGAATGCTATAAATCCTAAATGCTATAAATGTCTTGGTTTTGAATATTGCGTTTTTTCTTTATTTCTGTGCTATGTGGATGTCTAACGTCATTGCTTCCTGTGTTCTTGTTTTTGCCATGTCTTTGGACTGCTTTTTAGCTCACCTGACCCAAAGGGTCAGTGTGAGCTATTGCCATCACTTGGCGTCCGTCGTCCGTCCGTTAAACTTTTCACATTTTCATCTTCTACTGAAGCAAATCAACCAAACTGTACAGGAATGATGTATGGAAGGTCCTTTACAAAGATTGTTCATTTCGTTCCGATGCGACAAAAAACATGGCCGCCAGCGCGGAACTTAGGTTTAACATTGGACCCTATGGGAAAAATCACAATTCAACTAAACTTTACAGGAATGATGTACTAAAGGTCCTTAACAATGATTGCTCATTTCGTTTCGATCCGACAAAAAAAATGGCCGCCAGCACGGAACATGGTTTAACATTGGACCCTATGGGAAAATCACATTTTCATCTTCTGCTCTGAAACAGCTGAAGCAAATTCAACCAAACTTTACAGGAATGATGTATGGAAGGTCCTTTACAATGATTGCTCATTGTGTTCCGATCCGACTCAAAACATGGCCGCCAGCGCAGAACTTAGGTTTAACATTGGACTCTATGGGAAAAATCACATTTTCATCTTCTGCTCTGAAACCACTGAAGCAAATTTAACCAAACTTTAAACGATTGATGTACTAAAGGTCCTTAACAATGATCGCTCATTTCCTTCTGATCTGATGAAAAACATGGCCGCCAGCGCAGAACTTAGGTTTTACATTGGACCCTATGGGAAAATCACATTTTCATCTTCTGCTCTTACACCACTGAAGCAAATTCAACCAAACTTTACAAAAATGATGTACTAAAGGTCCTTAACAATGATTGCTCATTTTGTTCCGATCCGACAAAAAACATGGCCGCCAGCGCAGAACTTAGGTTTAACATCGGACCCTATGGGAAAAATCACATTTTCATCTTCTGCTCTGAAACCACTGAAGCAAATTTAACCAAACTTTAAAGGAATGATGTATTAAAGGTCCTTAACAATGATCGCTCATTTCCTTCTGATCTGACGAAAAACATGGGAGCAGAACTAAGGTTTTACATTGGACCCTATGGGAAAAATCACATTTTCATCTTTTGCTCTTAAACCACTGTAGCAAATTCAACCAAACTTTACAGGAATGATGTACTAAAGGTCTTTAACAATGATTGCTCATTTCGTTCAGATCCGACAAAAACATGGCCGCTAGCACGGAACATAGTTTAACATTGGCCCTATGGGAAATTCACATTTTCATCTTCTCCTCTGAAACCACTGAAGAAAATTCAATCAAACTTTACAGGAATGATGTATGGAAGGTGTTTTACAAAGACTGCAAATTTCTTTCCGATCCGAACTTAGGTTTAACATTGGACCCTATGGAAAAATTCATATTTTCTTCTTCTCCTTTGAAACCGCTGAAGCAAATTCAACCGAACTTTACAGGACTGATGTACTAAAGGTCCTGAACAAAGATTGCTCATTTCAATCTGATCTGATAAAAAACATGGTTGCCAGCACGGATTAGATAAATTAACATTTGCCCTATGGGAAATTCTCATTTTCATCTTCTCCTCTAAAACAACTGAAGCAAATTCAACCAAATCTTACAGGAATGATGTATGTAAGGTCCTTTACAAAGATTGCTCATTTCGTTCCGATCCGATAAAAAACATGGCCGCCAGCGCGGAGCTTAGGTTTTATATTGGACCCTATGGGAGAATTCACATTTTCTTCTTCCCCTCTGAAACCGCTGAAGCAAATTCAACCAAACTTTACAGGAATGATGTACTAAAGGTCCTAAACAAAGATTGCTCATTTCGTTCCGATCCGATAAAAAACATGGCCGCCAGCACGGAACATAGTTTAACATTGGCCCTATGGGAAATTCACATTTTCATCTTCTCCTCTGAAACCACTGAAGCAAATTCAACCAAACTTTACAGGAATGATGNACTAAAGGTCCTAAACAAAGATTGCTCATTTTGTTCTGATCCAATGAAAACATGGCTGCCAGCACAGAACAAAGTTTATTTTGGCCCTATGGGAAATTCACATAAAAAACATGGCCACCATACAGAACATCGAAAAATCCTGCTGTTCAGTATTTTGACAGGCTCAGTGTCTGAGCCTCTTGTTGTAAATACTACTCCTTTGTTTATTCGGTATTCTACTGCCGTTGTTTCCTATCTTCCAATAACCGTTTACTTCTACAAAAAAGAAAGAGCTTCTAACAAATTTAGTTTCAATATTATATGACAGGTTATTTTTGTTTTCTTCCTTTTATCTATAATTACAATAATGTCTTTGAGCAGAATAGTATACTTCTGAACCAGAAATTCTTGTGCTCCTACAACATTGTTTAGAATATAACAAAGCGTTGCAGAACATTTAAAGAGAACATACTATCGGAATCCAATGTGCATAAACTGTGCACCTTTCTTAGCCAATTTGTATTTCCACTCATATGAGGCTGAATTCATCCAAGAGCTTCTTCAAAATCAAGATAGAAAATAACCCTGTCCTTTAATTTCGGCTTGCGTTATACAATGTATTGATGATATTTAATCACTAAACAACCCTCGCTTTGATGATTTTCTGTGTTTTATCTATCCAAATAGCTCGAAATTAAGGATACTACAGATACTTCCACATCGGCATCGTTTCTTGACCTTCACCTTGAAATTGACGAGAGGTACACTACAAGCAAGGCTTTATGACAAACGCGATGACTCTACTTTTCCGAAAGTAATTTTTTTCTTTGTAGCAATATTCCAAAAGCGCCGGCAGATGGAGTTTACATCTCTCAACTCGTTTGCTGCCCAAGGGCATGAGGTCGATGCAGTGAATACCTTGATAGAGCTCTGTTGGTTACAAATAGGCTACTTAAACAATGATATGCTACCCATAACTTAAATTCACCACTACAGAAGTTTTACGGTCGACATTACGATCTTGTGGACCACCATGGGATATCTATTTCCCACATGACAACAGCTCTCTCTGTCAATAAAGTTTGTTTTTCCTCTATCGGATTTGACTTTACTACCGGAGTTGACATATTCCACATGGCGGTTGTCCTATAAGAAGCAGGAGATGATTTCTCTACCGGTGCAGTGAAAGTTTTTTTTACTGTATGTATTTGACATTACGTCATTTAAACGTTTGAAGGGCGGAAAAGGCAGAGTAAACCACATGTCATATGAGCATTTTTTTCTTAAAAGTAATGAATTGTTCGTAGAACAAATGAGGGTTTTCTTAGGAAATCAAAACACTTTGTTTAGCAAGAAAATGTATGACATCCCGATCTCCCATGTGATTTAATTCAATCCAGTCATGCTTTCTTTCTGATAAAAACACCAGAAGTTTTCGCAATTTCTTTACCTAATTGTTATCCTAAAACATTTACATACTATTACTACATAGATGTCTGTTGCAGATGTTCGAGTTACAGCATTGATAACAATCTACAAAATCTCTACGACTTCTGGAGTCCCTTTTACCATTCTGAGAGAAGATCAGTTTACAAACCTTGAATTGAGATGAAAACCTACCTTAGTTATTAATTCATAAAAATAAACAAAACATTTGTCTTCTTTCTGTTTTAAGTCAAAGGCTGTAGATTGCAGAAGGAACAAAGTATACAACAATAACAAAAATCAATTGCAACGTCCAGGAACGTGAATAAAAAAAACCAAGATGTGTTTGTGAAACACTACATATGCCCCCAGATTCTACAGTAAAATATATGAAAATACCCAATTTTACTCCTTTTTGACCCCTATGATCTTGACCTTTGACCAATTTTTTTGCATATTTATGTCCTCTTGACAAGACCTATACACTTGCCAAGTATTAAAAGTGTATCTTACATAGGACAAAAGTTGTTTATTACCATAAAAAACACTCAATTTAACCCCTTAATTCTAAAACAGATGAAGGCCCTTTGTACCCCTTGTTTATTGAAATGGTTTTAATTGTTAAAAGTATCTGTTTGAACATGCTTTAAGAAACTTACAGAAAAAAAATTGAAAAATTCATTTTTTTCCATTTGTCCCCGTTTGGGCCTCTTGTTTCTAAAAAAAACGGTAAATGCTGCCTTAAATCTGTTGACATACTACAGTTGCGCAATTTTATTAGCAATAACATAGAAAACCCGTCTCAATACGATAAATAATAAGGATTCTACAGTCAAATATGTGAAAACAGCCAAACCCCCCTTTTTAACCTCTGTGACCTTGACCTTTGACCTGACCTAATTTATTTTGCATATTTATGCTCCTTTAGACCTATACACATGCCAAGAATCAAAAGTCTACCTTATATAGTTCAAAATACAAAATATACCGAAGTTGCATAAAAACAGTAAATTTCGTTATGCTGTACACGTGTTTCAAGGAGTAGCATTAAAATCAAATAATATGGAAAGCCATAATCTAAAAGTAGTCTAAAAATAAGTTCTCATTTCCAAAAGTATCGAAATAGGAAGCCAAATCCAGTACCAAGGACATCTACCGAGTGCAATACACGGAATGAAGCCTAAGTATTTTTAAGTGGTTAGAATTTTAATAAAAACAGCAAATTTCTATAATACGCAAGGTAAAATTCTCATGTCAGACAAGTCTGACTATCGGGCTTGTGAATACCCTCGGGGACCTCTGGTCCACCAGCAGTGGCATCGGCCCAATGGTTCAAAATATAAAATATACCGAAGTTGCATAAAAACAGTAAATTTCGTTATGCTGTACACGTGTTTCAAGGAGTAACCTCTCATCAAAAGTTACAACCAAGGTTAAAGTTTCGGACGCACAGACAGACTGGACAAAAACAATATGCCCCCGATCCTCGATCTGGGGGCATGAAAAACAAGAATCTCATGTGTACACTTTGTTCAATTAATATTATCTAAATTTATGTTAATTCAAAAACCTAAGGTATAACTCCCTCCATCGTAGTTTGTCCTTGGCTATATTTGATATTACTGATTACCGGGTATTCGGATTTCGTGCTTGAAAATTTTTTTTTGAAATTATGGATTCCTGTGTTTGGGTTCTAGTGCTGCTGATGAGGAATTAATTTCCGAAATGGCAATACAGCTTATTAAAATTATTGCAGTTGGAGTTAACATATGTGGTATGGTCTCATGTTCATTCACTCCATATCCTTTTGTAAAAAAGACAAAAAACGACATTATCCAACTACCAAACTCTGAAATAAAAATACTACTTTCTAAACTTAGGTATTTACAATGGAAACTCCCATAAAAGCCGTGTCTGACATCGGGTGCTCAGGAACGGTAATCATGTCCTGTTCTATGAACAGCAATGTCACATTGTCAGTGGTCCAAATATTGTTTTGAAAGATCTGTGAGGAAGCTGATTGGTTAATTCTTAGACAAACCAAATAAAAACTCATAATACGTGTTATCCCTTTACCCTCAAAGAGTTAAAAAAAGGAAACCATTTGAAATGCTTTTTTAAATCTTTTAAGTATTCAGAAGGCAAAATCGATACCACAGACAAGGCAATTAAAAAAACTAAAGCACTCACAGCGTGAACTTTTCCATACAAACCGAGAGTAACATCATGGAATTTGAAATGGTAAACATATACTGCTTTGTTAACTGCACCCTTCACAATGTACGTGAGTCAATTATAGCAAGACGTGAATGCAGCTAAAATGTCCATTTTCATTTGATACATTAACAATCATATCTATCAATGATGCTATGGTGAGAGTCATTGAATGTCTTTAGGAAGGAAAGTAACAAAGGCTGAACAAATTCTTGACTGAGATGGTAACAACATGGAATTTGTTTTCCCATTAGTAAAAGAATATGTGTAAGCACTTAAATTATCTTGGCACGCATTGTAATAGAAAGCCTTGCATTTTTTGTCACACTACCATGTCAATATATAAATTAGTTCCAATCAAAAATATCATTGCTATGGCATCATTCGGCTAAATGTAAAAATGTAATTTGTGACATTTTAACCTTTAGTTAAGGAGTATCTCCCTCATACAAAGCTCTGTCCTTTGCTGATTTTAGCTTTCCTTTGAGATCATATTAGTTATTTATCCTTTATCGGTTTATAACATATTTGAATTTATAGTGCTCCAAATGTTTAAATAGTGTCTGTAAGTCTCGCCAAATCATGAAACTTCCGGGCACATAAGTTGTACCCGGAAGTTGCGTTTTAACAAAAATATATGACGTTTCAAACAAAAAATGTTGAACGTCATATTTTGGCGGGAAATGTTGTCAAATTACAATTTTATCGTGATTCCACGGTGTCACATGACGAGACTTACAGACCCTATTGACTGAAGAGATATAAATTGTCGAAATGGCCAAATGCAAAAGCTAAATTTGTATTAGTTCGATTCGGTATTTAGTTATTTGTTCCCACTGGGTCAATGTCTCTGCTGGTGGTCTATTAGTCTCTGAGGATATTCAACAGCCAAGAAGTCAATACTTCGGTGCTGACCTGAAAGCCGATTTTATTTGGAATCTTTCATTATCAATTCTGTTTTTGTAAATTCTTTTGAAAATTAAGGAATATCTCCCTCGTGCAAAGCCTTGAACTTATCAGATTTTGGTGTTCCGTTTAGTTAATATTGGTTATTTGTTCTCTATCAGATTTAAACATATTTGAATTGATGGTGTTTAAAATGTTTAGATTTTGTCTACACTGAAGAGACATAAGTTGTCGAAATGGCCATATGCAGAAACTAAATTTGCATCAAGTTCGCTATCTAGTTATTTGTATATCTTTTCGGGTGAGAATAAAAATTCCATTGATAGATTTTCGTTTCCTTACCAAACAAAATGATTATAAAGATTTTCGATTACTTATTGTTTATTGTTAAAATTTTCACAAATAGCCTTATTTTTAAAAATCCTCTGAAATTGTTAATCGTCCATGGGAAGCATGTCGTACAGTCTAAGTTTTAAATGACTGGCAATTACAACGTCAGTATATTTACCTCTACATTCTATTTAGGGACCGACCATTTAACTTGAAAAGGGGGGGTTACGTTTTTCTCTGGACAGTATTATTTTGGGGGGCAGAAAGCCTCCTTCAGAATATTTTTTTCATCATTTTTGCTGCCAAAATATTTTTTGTTCATATTTAATCAGAATCAAAATATTTTTTTTGAAAAAAACCATAGCCCCCCCCCCCTTTTCAAGTTAAATTTTCGGTCCCTAAACGTGTTTTTATATGACCTTTGATCTGGACTTTCATATCATGTACTAGTTCAAATTGATATGTTCTAATGATATTCATGTCGAAATGAGATTTAAATTTCTTTTGATTTAAAATACCCCTACACTCGTTGTCATGTCAATCAAATTTTAATTTCTTGGGAGGCTAAGGTTGTATAGTAAGTGTAAAGTAAACCTGAAATTGAATGTGTGCCACATCCCTTATGTAAACAGATACTGGCTTTTGAAGATCATTTAGTTTATCTATCATTTTATAATCATCTGGATCCTCTACCGTTTAAATTCTACACCATTTATTTTGTACGACTTGACAACATTAAGTGTCCGTTTCGAGATACAAGATGTCTCTATAAACTCTATCACTGGTATCAAGATAGTCAACTTTTCTAAGATATTGTTTAGAAAATGTAGGGTAACTTATATTTGTATCTACACATACTGATGTATACAAAATTTACTTACATCTTTATCTACACATCCTGATGAATACAAAACGTTACCAGCAACACCAACACTTCGTTTAGTAAAACATTCCTATTTATAGAATATAAATATATATGAATAAAAAAATACCAAAGTAAATGCAAATGCTTTCTGAATCAAAAACTGAGATTTCTATTTATATCTTAACATAAACAGGAGGCTCTCAAGAGCCTGTATCGCTCACCTGGACAATGGTTGAAACATACTCACAAATGAACTGCTATATTAACAAAACCTTTATGTTGTATGGTTCAACATTTGCCTGCCATCTTAGATAAGGGATGGATCTACCCGACGACATTTTAATGAGAACTTTAGTGCCACACTTTATGTCCATCTTCAAGATGGTTTCAGAAGAGATCTTTGAATGCACTACCAACATTAAACTAAGTTCCTTATGTTCTCCATTGGCAGCCAAATTAGATAAAGTTCAGACTTGAAAGACATCTGTTTTGAAATAGACCATATCAGATATATTGTGATTAACTTTGCTTCTAATTAGCCCTATTGTTTATGAGAAAAAGATCTTTGAATGTTCTTTCCGTAAGACCCAGTGTTTAACCATGATCCCTGCTAGCTGCCATTTTGGATGGGGTATTGGCACCAAAGTAACAACGCATGTACTTAAACAACACCTCATGAGTAACCTTAATGCCATGTTTGGTTTAAATCCATTAATTGACTATGAGGTATGAGCATGGCTCATTGTTGAAGGCCTCATCGTGACTTTAAGATGAAGAACAACAATAAAAGCGTGGTTCCATTGCTTGTTCCATTCATGTCTTTGAAGATACTTTGTCTCATGCGCATTTACTCCATATCCTTTCATTGTTAATTTAAGAGTGGAGTTTTTCTCTCCTGCAGTTTGGAGTCTGTAAAATTTTTCCGTAAAAAGATTCCCCGTGCAAAAGATGTATGCTTTCTATACATTACAGTTATGGTGTGCACTTATTCTTAAGGGAATATCTCGCTTATTCTTGAGAGAATATCTCATATGGATACACATCATACTCTCATTTTTTGTAATTTCCAAATAATATTCTCAGCATTTTGTTAATAATGCCCATATCTCTTGTTTTATTCTGCAAAGATTTCTTGCAACTGACTCGTTGAGTGTTCCCTGTGGTAGTTTATATGTTGTTATTGTCTTTTATTAGTCTTTTGTCGGGCAACCGTTGACAACAGTTGAAAGAACACTTTGCCAGTTAGTTTAGTGCTTGTTGACAACCCTGCATCTATAAACAAAAGAGAAGATACATGGATATAGCGTTGCTCGAAATTTAGCAATGAATTCAGCTCGAACCAGTGCCAGGAGCCGTCCTGAACTTACTAAGAGGTATGAACATAGCTCATTGTTGAAGGCCTCATCGTGACTTCAAGATGACGAACAGCAATAAAAGCGTTGTTCTGTTGCTAGTTTTAATCATGTATTTGTAAAGACTTTGTCCCATATGCATTTACCCAATATCCTTTCATTGTTTATGGGTTCTACAGAAGAAAATCGCTTTGTATGCATTACCAAAAGGGTCACATGTTAAACTAAGTTTTCACTTAAGGACAATGTTGTATGACGGAAGGGCACGGAACACTTGGTCAACACCTCATAAGTAATCTAGCCATTTTTCGTTTAAAATCATTCACTGGTTATTTAAAAAGATTAAAGTATGCATTTCCCATAAAGTCTAATGCTTAACTAAGTTTACCATTGATGGCCATGATGGATGATGGATTGGCATATAAGTAACAACTAACACTTGGTCAGTACCTCATCAGAAATACATATATATATATATATATATAACGTCTTAAATAAGAAAACAAAGCTGGAAATCCTTTATTTTCCTCGTGATATGTGTAATGGTAATGCAGGTGTTGAAAAAAAATTATTATGCGTCTAAAGTTAAGGACCAACTGAGTTAGAGTTTCAGGATATATAATATCCAGATCATTTTCACTGAGGAATTTTTACCATTACAATTTGAGTGACACACAAAACTGCATTTCAATTTTGATTTTGCAGATAAGGACCGATTTTGATGACTTACATCTCGCCAGTGCAACGTGAATCTAAAGACTGGATAACCGCTGCCGAAATATAAACCCCGGAGAAGGGCGTACAATACTGTAGATATATACAATGGTTAAAGATAACCAGCGTACAGATGAGACCTCCTAGATCACAATCTAACAAGTACTGTTTTTTTAATTCTGAAATGTTGAAAATTCCAATTTTCAAGAATATTGAACTAAATTTCAAAGTTTATTCATACCGCATGTTGTAGTTATATTTCGCATCTTGTTAATGTATACAAAAGAAAAAAAAACACACAGCAAAATTTATTCATTATTTTGTTGGGGCATGCAGGTTTGGCATTCTCCATATTGTGAGTCTCATTAAATATCCCTTTTCAATGTAAAAAATGTTATACATAACTAATGCGTCTGTTGGAACAATTAATTGGCAGATGTACCCTCCATATTATTAAATTGTGCACTTGTGAACAATTGGAACTAATGAAAATTCCCATTGTTCAGTGATATTTGGGTATGTATTTAGTGAATGTCTTCAAATAGTTGTTTAAAGTACTAAACCATAATATAATCATTGATACATTGAAATCTGCGACATAGCTTTTTTGTACTTGCATCATTTTTATGCAAAAATACAAAACAACTGGCCAGTATAAACTAAAATTTTATTGAGGGTATAGGGTAGACACCTCTTATACAAAAACCTCAGATAAATCCCTAAAATGCACTGGCCTCAGTTCCAAACGAGCAGGTGAGAAAACAAGCTGGTGTTGCAAGAAGCAGTGATGGAGAAGGAGAATAGAGAAATCATGGTGTTAAGCAATCATCTTTGTTGAAAGGAATGAATGGTGATAACTTATCAACGACTCGATTCTCCTTGTGGTGACACGGAAATATTCAATGGGCATTATCCCTTTAGTTGCTCATTATTGAAGTAAGAAGTTTTTATTACTTGAAAGTGACTATAATTTGCAATTCCTATTTAAAAACTTTTCATGAATTTGTAATATCTAGGCTAATATTCCAGGAGCAAACAAAATTGAGCATTGTTATTAAAATATTAACATGTTTTTTGTGGAATGAAAGTCTAATACAATTCATTAGGGTTCTATAAACCATTGAACTTAAGAAACATAATTTCTAGAGATATCTTTAAAATTTTCATCAATTTTTAGATGGGTAGGTGTAAGGTATGAATTTTTAGAATCTATTGGGTATTCCAAACTCAATGGCATATATGTGGAATCATTGTAAAGCTGCAGAAACATATAAACAAGTATATGCCTGTCATTTTATTGTATGTTACCACTCAACATTTGGAATTAAAGAAAGCAAACAATAGTTTTTCTTCCTTCCGTTGGGTAGTTCTGCAAAAGCCTGTTCCACCATTCCGTTCAGGTTATGTGTTCATGTTAACGTGTTTTATTTTGTAAAGGGGACGGGTTTTCTCTATCCCGTTACTTTATCACACACAGGTGTTAATCAGTAACTTGGCCAAGCAAAACATTTTTGAGGTCTCATGATTTACAAATATCTTTTTGATAATCAATAAACATGTGCACCTCTTATTGTAGTTGCAATTTTATGAATTTTTCGGGTTTTACAGATATTTGAACTTAGTCACTTTTAAACAATATGCTGTAGGCAGGTTAACCATTTTGTGTTATTAACTGCTCTTTCAGTTTCCCATCAAGTTTCTGAAATTTTGCAGAGCGCTTCTATTCAAATTGAACATATGAACCTCCTATTTTGCTGACATTTTAAGATTTTTTTCGGATTTTAAAGGTAGTTGAACTTAGTCATCTTTTAACAAAATTCAATATGCTGGGCACCAGTTTTGTTAATTAACTCCTCTCGCAAGTTTTAACCAATAGGTGTATAACTTTGCAGATTATTTCTAATGCACCTTCTTTTTTGGTTGCATATTATAACTTTTTAATTTTTTTTCAGTTTGAGGGGTAGTTCATTTTTGGACAAAAATCATAGGTAGAGTACCCATTTCGCACAGTTACAACTACTCAAAGTTCTTCATCCAAATATCTGAAACTATTCAAAGTGTTTTATATAGATCGGGCATGTGCACCTCATATTTAGGTTGCATTTAATAATTTGAAAAGTCGGGGGCATATTAGTTAACCCTCGTCCGTCCGTCCGCATGGGGATTGTTTGTCTGTACTATGTCTCATACAAAAATATATGTTGTGCAATGGCCACAAATTAATGTAAATACTTATATCTCATACAGTTCTTAAGGCAGGAAGTTTGTATTTAACAGACCATTTGCACATATATTGATATTAATTTTGATTTTGGTGCATTTTTCCAAAAAATACATTTTGTTGAAATTAGTCGTTTTTTGCAATTTTGTCATAGAGGGTAAAAAGTTTGTACGTCCAACATATACAGTTTTTATGGCAGGAAGTTTCTTTTTATTATTGATCAGTTGGTAATGTATTCAAGTTGTGCCATTTGGTATTGATCTTATTTTGGTGCATTTTTATGAAAAATATACATTGTATTTTTGCGATTTTGACATAGAGGTACACAGTCAAAAAATATTTTGTAGGGGGAATCATATGTGTCTTACAGACACAAACATCATTATTTAGAGACCACAATTCAATCAAAGCCTTGCGCGGGGACATGTCATCCTCTAGTTTCTGAATTTGATTGGTAGTTGATTTTTTTTCCGACAAAATTTAAAGGTATGGTACATATGTACCCATTTTATGTAATCGATTCCTCTTAGAATTCTACATCAAGACATTCGAAAACTATCCATATTGTTTTATTTTCATTTAACATGTGCACCTCCTATTTTGGTGAATTTTGTATAATTTTTTTTCCAGCATTTACAGGCAGTTGAGCTCAAATATGCTGTCAAGGGGGTATTTATAGTTCTTTAATGGCGAAATCAACTTAAAGATTACCGTAAACTGGAGGACATAGTTTATTTTAACATTAGACCATATGGGAAAACTTTCCATATTTTCTCCTCTGAAACTTCTGTGCCATCTGTAACCAAACTTGGCAACGCCATTATAGTTGTTTCATAAAAGACGACAGCCTAAGAGGAATATGTTCTTAAAATTGGACTCATCTTTTTAAGGATCACAGACATATTGTTAATGTCTATGAGGTCTGCCATTGATGTGTCGTCCGTTCATATGGCAAGTGAAATTGAGCAAAATGCAGATAAACTCGGTTTTTTTTCTGAGCAAAACCATATTGAACTTAGGTTTTATGGACTTGATCCACAATGCCTTGGTTTGATGAGAAAACTAATGTTTCTCTTATAAGTTAAGCTTTAGAAAGTCATTGGATGCTGAGATTTGTATGTATTTGTACCAGGAAACTCACATTTGTTGAAGGAAAGTCTAGTTAAGTTCAGCAAACCTGGGTTTCCTAACATCAAAACCTGGTTTTTGAATAGGAAAATTAGGTTTCTCTGAGAAATCCATTTTACTCACTGGATGCTGAGTTTAGATGTATTTCTGAGAGAAATCTGTAGAAAAGTCTAGTTTAGTTTAGAAATCCTGGGTTTTTTCTTCCAGGAAGCCCGACAGCAAAACTGGTTTCTGTACATTTTGGTTTATACGCTTGCATTATGACCATCCCTAAATTTTGTGGACACTAATTATTATCGGACACTTTTGATTCGATTCCAAACATACCTTTTTGCCAGTAAGTTTTGTGAAATGAGTTTGTGGGTGACATTTCTCCTACATATCTAATCTAATTACAAGTAAACCAAAATGGATTGCGTATCACATTGCATACATGGTTAAATTGTGCTATGAAATTGCTGCAACCTTTTAGCTCACCAGGCCTAAAAGGCCAAGTGAGCTTTTGCCACCACTTTGCGTCCGTCGTCCTTCCGTCCGTCCGTCAACAATTTCAAAAATCTTTTCCTGTAAAACTGCTGGATGAATTGTAACCAAGCTTGGCCTGAATCATCCCCAGGGTATGCAGTTTAAAAATTGTGTTCGATTAGTCTGTAGATCAAACAAGATGGCTGCTGTTACTAAAAATAGAACATAGGGGTAAATTGCTGTTTTTTGCAAATAATTCAAAAACCATTACATATATAAAAAATCTGTCAGTGGTGAAATAATCAGCATGGCAAGATCTACCTACCCTGCAATTTTGAAGAAAATTCCAAAACCCGTCTTGGAGTTATTGCCCTTTTTCCCTAAAATTTTCAACATTTTAACTTTATAATTTTTTATCAGAAAAACTATAAGAGATAGAAGTCAACTTTAAATTGCAAAAATGTTCAACATGTCAAGATCAACCCACCCTGAAATTTTGAAGAAAATCCAAAAACCCTTGTAGGAGTTATTGCTCTTTTTTCAAAGAATTTTCAAAATTTTCATATTTTTCGTCTTTTATTTCCAAAAGTACAGACGATGAAGGTTAAGTGTAAATTGATAAAATGACATGCTATGGAGACTTCAAAATTGGTTTTGAAAATTGTTCGTTGACCGTCATTATTAATATGGCCGCCCACAAAAGGCGGGAAAAATTCAGCATTGTCCGATTTCAATGAAATTTGATTTCCAAATAGATATTGATGTTGCGACTTCAAAACAGTTGTCGAAAATTGTTCGTTGACCGCCATTTTCAAAATGGCTACCAAGAGAGGCGGGAAAACCAAACATTGTCCGATTTCAATGAAATTTGGTTTCCAAATAGATACTGATGTCGCAACTTCAAAACTGATGTTAAAAATTGTTCTTTGACCACCATTTTTAAAATAGCCACCAAAAAGGGAGGGAAAATTCAACATTGTCCTATTTCATGAAATTTGGTCTCCAAATAGATATTGATGTTTTGACTTCAAAACTGATGTTGAAAGTTGTTCTTTGACTGCACTTTACAAAATGACGTCTGGACTTCAAAACTGGTGTCGAAAGTGGTCCCTAGCAAGAAAGTTTTTTGACAAAAAGCCCAACAAAGAAATATAGTAAAACATGATCAGACTTTAAATACAGTTCATGATATTGGTGGTGTTAGAGCTACAAAAATTTGAGAGACTGAAGAACAACTGTATAACTTACAATGTTACCTTGATTGTTGCAACGGAAAGCCAGGTGAGCGATGCAGGCTCCTGGGAGCCTCTGGTTCTTCACATGACCCTTTTTGAGTTCAGTTTTGGAACATTACGTGGTTGGTGCCATTTCTCTTTCATTAGCAATGAAAGGATATGTAGTAAATGCACAGTTCTTAGACAAAGTCTATACAAATACATGCTGACTTCAAGACTTCAACATTGTTCCCTTGTTTTGCTTTGCATTTACTCCGTATCCTATAATTGTTAGTTACAGACTGAAGTTTCTCTCTCCTGCAGTGTGGAATCCGTGATAAAAAGATTCCCCGTGCGAGAGATGTTAGCTCTAAATATTTCAGTTATGATGGTTGTGTTCTTTGGAACATTTCTGATATGGATACATTATCATACTTTCAAATTATGGCACTTTAATTTTTGTAATTTCGAATTTTTTTCTCGCTATCTGTAATATTTTTAATTACCAAGTTTACTTGAAATAGACTAGATGAGTGCACTGTGATTGGTTATATGCTGTGATTGTTTTTTGTATAGTCTTATTGAAGGACAAAGATTGAAAGTGGTTGTAAGATAATTTTGCTAGTTCTGTTTTAGCTGTTGACGAATAAAAGAACAGATACACGGACATAGCGTTGATCGACATTAAGCAATGAATTCCGCACAAGCCGATGGTAGGGACCGCCATGAAGTAACTATGAGTTAAAGTTGTTTTATCATGTATTTGTAGAGAGTTTGTGTCATGTGCAATTACTTCATATCCTTTCATTGTTTATAATAAAACAAAGGAATGGAACAACGCTTTTATTTTTTGTTCTTTAACCTGAACTAATCATCCCTTCAAATTTAATTACCGGTATTTCTTCCCATTTCTTAAGGGCGGGATATATTGTGTTTCATCGCAAATTTTGTGGACACCTCTTCTCTAACTTACATCATAATGAATTTGTTCAGATTGCATCCAAATATAACAGGATTGTTGCGTTTGATGTCTATGCATACACGTATTGTGATATCATAATACTCGACCCATTCGTTCATGTACATGTAAGTTTGACCCTTTTCATCCTTAAATCTAGTTTGTGGGTTTTATTTTCTCAATATTATGTTATCTCTGCTCCGATTTCAACCCAATTTCAACCTTACTTCACAAGAGTGGTGATGACAATGCCCTGTTAGTCAGCATCGGCGTGTGTGGATAGCTTAACCTCGGTTATATTCATTTTCTTATTGTAACATTCTTGAACGTGCGTAAGCTGAAGTTTTCATTTATTTTTACCAACCCATCAAAGGATATGGGACCAAAAAGTTGTTCGATTGGGTGTTTGAACATATTCCACGGTTTAATCTTGATCTACATGTGTATTATCCATTGAGCTTAGGTGTATTTTATATTATTGCGGTCGACAATTTTGGCGGTGGTTTCCACCTGATCCGTTTTTTTTCTTTTTGTCTCATGGACTTCGGCTCTTGACCACTCTGTTCGGAAATTTTGTTATTACCCGCCATTTGGAGTTATAACGTCTGAAATCTAGGTTATATGACAAACGTGATGATTTTGACTTCCCAATTGTGAACTTTCCCTTTCTCAGCAGCAATATACCTACATGTACCTCCCCAGCATATGGAGTGTATATTTCACAATTAATTCGTTACTATTGAGCTTGTAGTTCATACAGTGACAGTGAAAAAGCAAAAATCACTGTCACAAAAACTGCTGAGTCAGGGATATGTTCAGCCGTTGTTACTTTCGCCCCTTCAGAAATTCTTTGGCTGTCACCACGACATCATAGATATATATGAAATATCAGTGTCACAAATGAAAACTGACATTTTCAGCTAGATTCACGTCTTCCCGGATTTGACATTACCGGTTTTGACTTTACGCTAGATTGACACATTGACAGTTTGAAGGGTGCTGTTTACAGAGCAAGATATGCTTACCCTTCCAGGAGCACCTGATGTGACTCTGTTTTTTGATAGTTCACACTATAAGTGCTTCAATTTTTTTGTGTTGTATTTGTTGTGTTTGTGTGTTTTCTGGGCATCTAGAGTCTTTGGTCTTCCGTCTTCTGGTGTTCTTGCTTTTGCCTTCTCTCTGGACTTTGATTTATGTAATCCTGTGCTTTGTTCCTTCGGTATTCTACTGCCGTTGTTTTATTATCTTTTTCAAAGCAACTATAACAGATATGGGTTAAAATGGAATAAAAAAGATAACAGGAAACACCTACAATGGTTTAAATTGCAAAAATGTTAGCATATCAAAGTATGCGTACCTAGAAATCTGAAGTTAGCCTAATAACCATTTAAAAGATCTCTCTGATCTATTTGGAACTAAACTTTGTCACAATAGTCCTTGAGTTGTTTTCTAAAACTGAATAGTATATCTGAAATGAAATCAGAAACTGTCCTTTTGAAAAATAAATAAAAGTCCACACCAATCCAAGATGGCCGCCAGCGGTAACATTAATATTGGACACTTTGGAAATGCATTCTACGATCTCCTATAAACTCTAGAAGCCAATCTATTATTATTGTAATTGTATTGTATATGGGAAAAGACTTTTAGAAGTTGGAATAACTTGTGTCTGATCCCCTTTGCATACTACCCCAAACACTTTATTTCAGTTTCGGCTTTTTTAAATAAAATATTACTGTAAATTTGTTTTCTGCACATGGCAGATAATGTTTTACCCAGTTTAAGGATTACCCTTACCTAATACACCAAGACATGTATGAACTCGAAACTAAAGATACCAATGAAACTATCACCAGCATAACACCAGGGCTAATACATCTATTATACTTTTCATGTTTGGTTTAAAAACTTAAAAAAACTTCTGCAACTGTGAAATTCTCCACTTTTACTTTTATAAACACTTGGCGTCCTATTTCCGTCCTCCGTCCGTCGTAAACTTTTCATTCAAAGATCTTCTCGGAAACCACTGGGCCAATTGGAACACAACTTGGTCACAACAGTCTTTGCATGGTCCCTATTAAAAATTGCATCCGACAGGTCCCTTCCTCGTCCTGTGTGAAATGGTTGGCAGGCATAGCATAGAACACCCTCACTCATTGTCTCAAAGGTTTTGTAATTATTGAACCGGTTTTGTGTATTTATTGCATGTCACTCTCAGTTGCATAAAGCGGTGGACAAAACGCAAAAATATTGGACAAAAAGCAAAATTGTCGGACAAAAGGCGAATCAGACAAAAAACGACGGAATGAACGCAAAAATTTTAGACATAATGCAAATTTTCGTACAAAAAGCGACGGACTAAACGCAAAAAAAAATCGGACAAAAAGCAAAATGTACGGACGAAAGGCAATATCAGACAAAAAGGGAGGAACAAAAAGCAAATACCGGACAAAAAGCACTGTATTACTTATGGACTGAACTTTTTCCGATATTGAAAAAATAACTTTGAGACTATGGTAGACTTGCATAAATCGGATATAAAAATTTATATTAAAATTAATAATTAATCAGTTTTTTAATGTATTTCGGTTTATATACTTCCAAATGTTTTGATTTTATCTGCACTGAAGAGACAAAAGTTGTCGAAATGCGCATATGCAGAAAACGAAAGTCAGAGTAACTTCGGTATTATTTTATTTATAATGAACACACAGTGTGATTTTAAAGTGCTTGGATGTACAAATAATTAACGTCGGACTTTTTTCGCCGCAATTAGGACGACGTCATTGTTACGTTGGATAATTGTGGCGTTTGCTATGGCACGCCATTCTCGTCAAAACTATCGGGAAAGATATTTGTGTAAAATTACACATCGAGATTTTTTAAAAAGCACTGAGATTTTTTAAAATGCACTGAGATTTTTTAAAATGCACTGAGATTTTTTAAAATGCACCGAGAAATAAAAATATGCACTGAGAAATTATTTTTACACACTCAGAATTAATTTTACACACTCAGAAATAAATTTAACACACTTAGTTTTGTGCGCAATTTCTTTGCGCAGATCTCATAAATATTCATGAAAAAAAATTTAGCATGAATAGATCATGTTCCCAGAGAAGCTTTGTTAAACCACTCGGGAAAAAATGTTGTCTGATCTCTTTTCTCACTATAAATTATATCTTGTATTTAGAAATTAAAGTTTGGATGTTTTATATAGTTATTGTTTTGTTGTCCATCTCTTATATTTTACGTGGTAGTGATTATCAGCGGTTTCCACTATTAATAGGTTTTGACAAATTAAAATTGAATAGAATATATTTAAAGAGATTTAATACATTATGGACCGTACACCGAAAGATATTGCTCAAGATTTTGTAATACTAAAGTCCTTTCATAGTTCGAGGAAGTTATATCTCATACCTACATTTGTATTTGATTATGGTAAGTTTTTCTTAAAGGTTCCTGTATCTTTTATAAGCTATGACTGGTTTTGTTTTAAATATACTTGAAAGTTCAGGGTCGTTTTCGATTAAACTCCAATGCTTTGTTAATTGTTTCACTACTGGATTATATATTTACGTATAAATACGACCTTGCAATCGTCTGTCTCTCTAATATCAGATAATATATCATTCATCTCTAAGTTTGAGGTAGACATAATAGCTTCATCAATTTCTGTTTCTATGTAATTTCTTTGCAATAATTTTTCTCTGAACGCTTTTGTGATTTTTGTACGTTCATTCGTATCATTTGTATTCCTAAAGTGACGGATAATTTCCCCTATAATAAAACCTTTAAATACACTCTTAAGATTGCAACTATTTCTGTCTACGTATTGATAGATTTCTGTTGGTTTTCGAAAATTTTGAAGATCTAAGATTCTTGACTTAAAAAAAACGATTGCCTTTATTGTATATTTATCTAAAAATACTATTCTCTCACAAGGATTTGTATATACAAGTCCTTGTCTCTCAGAAGAATCCTAGGATCAAACTAAAAGCACACCAAAGACCAAGATGTTTTGAATAATTCATATAACATGAATATTTATGAGATTTTGCGCAGAGAACGTGCGCACAAAACTGAGTGTGTTTAATTTATTTCTGAGTGTAAAATTCATTCTGAGTGTGTAAAAATAATTTCTCAGTGCATATTTTTATTTCTCAGTGCATTTTAAAAATCTCAGTGCATTTAAAAAAATCTCAGTGTGTAATTAAAAAATCTCGTTGTGTAATTTATCACAAATGTCTTTCCCGATAGTTTTGACGAGAACGGCGTGCCATGGTTTGCGAAGTCGTTAAAATTTTGAATCTGATAGTAAGAGGGTTAAATATGATATACCGTTTTTTATTGTTTGTTTTTTTATTTTTATTTTGGGGGGGGTGTTGATCTAAGAATATTCTCTTCTCCTTTTTTGCTCCGGTATTCATTTGCTGATGCATTTTTTTAACATTTATACGCAAAGGATTATGACAATTTGAAGTTGTCAATGTTATATATATAATCGTAATGGCCCAACTTCTTACATCTTGATAACTCTAAATAAACACCAAGGAACTCATTAAATGTATCGTATAGTAAATTTCCTCCGTGTAGGCGCCTCTGGTACCACGCAATTAATAATTAGGTCAGTATTCCTCAAATTAACGTGCATTGTAATACTGTTTGCTGACCTTCAAAGTTTTATTTATAGAAAAAAACCTTTAAATTGAAACAAAGATCCCTACACCCTTTTTAACACCACATGGTAATACAGTAATCATTAATTTTATACTAAAATAACCATTTGAAGAGGACTGAAAATCTCTAGATTGAATCAAGTGTTTACAAAAGAGCTCGAAATTAAGGATACCACAGACACTTCTACATCAGCCTTGTTCTTTGACCTTCACCTTGAAATTGACAACAGAGGGAGACTTCAAACTAAGCTGTACGACAAACGAGATGACTTCACCTTTCCAATAGTAAACTTCCCTTTTCTTTGTAGCAACATCCCAACAGCGCCGGCATATGGAGTATACATCTCCCAGCTCATTCGCTGTTCAAGAGCCTGTGTTCGATACAGTGACTTCTTTGATAGAGCCCGGTTGCTCACAAATAGGCTACTTCAACAAGGGTATGTTACCCAAAACTTGAAGTCATCCCTCCAGAAGTTTAACGGTCGACATCACCATCTTGTGGAACGCTATGGGATATCTGTTTCCCATATGACAACAGATCTTTCCCTTTAAAGCTTAATTGTTGTTTCCTCTACCGGATTTGACATGTTCAACACGGCGGGTGTCTTATAAGAAGCAGGAGATGCTAACTCTACCGGTGCACCTGATCTCACCCATGTTTTTTTATTGGGTCCGTGTTGTTCATCTTTGTGTGTGTGTGTCTTCATTTTTCTTTTCTGTGCCACACCCATGTTGTGTCTCTGTTTTTTTCCCCTTTTTTGTTTCTGGTGTTGCCATTGTCTTTGGATTGTTCGCTTTTGGATTTCACTTACTTTTATATAAGGGCTTTTTGCCTCGACATGTGCTGTAATAATACACAGAGACTCCTATTTACGCCCTCCGGAAAGGAGGCGTCCCTAAACTCCAATGGTTCCAAAAACACAACATTAAAAACCCGCGGTACTCACAATGTGAACACCGACACGCCATATTAAGTAACCCCTAACTCAGCAGCATGTGCAGTGTTTTTTGCTCTGTCCGAAAATTTATTTAAATGAAGAAAAATAACGCCTTGTAATGAAGGACGAATCTACTCGAGTTGTGAGATTACTTATAAGCTTAATTTTTTTCTCGGATATTTCTCAAAGTCAAAATTACAGAGTGGTACAAATTTTATTTTCTTCCCGGTTTCCCTGAAAATCGGGTACTTGAATTATTTGCTGCAGGCATGTTCCGAAGAGAAGAAAAACAAGGCTGTTTTCATCGGCTATTGAAAAATATACTAAAGAGTGTGCCTTGGTCCGATCTCGTGCCATGAGGAAAAAAATGAATTCCAACATCGAAGAAAGAACTTGGAAAGCATGCATCCCATTATTTGATAATCGCATATGATGTATTTAGCAATTTAAAGCTCGATTTGTAAATATTTCGCAATACTAGAGCATTGTTTGCATACAACATCGTGAGGGATTACTAGTCACATAATGGCAGTTTTGAGGGTCACAAATAGTAGAGGAAAACACTATTAATACATGCATGTTTTGAAAAATTCTGCCTGTTGCCTGTTCCTATGCTATGTATATATATTGATCTGTAAGGAGAGGACAGTTGCTAAGTTGGAACAACTTGTTGTCCAATCCATTTTCTATTTTTGCAATAAAATAGTATTAAAAAAGGTAAAGTAAAAAATTCCGTCATAACAATTGACATTTTGTAGTTTGTAGTACGCATTCTAATCCGTATTATAACAAGAGTCTGGACCAATAGTAGCTACTCGGTCATTTCCCTTACACTAAGTTAATGGCCGAGGATTTACGATTGGATTTTGGACGTGTCATTGATTTATAAATAGACACGAATTAGAAACCATCAATTATTATGCTTGTAAATAAACAATCGACACATCAATATTTCAAGAATTTCTTATTGCAGATTCAATCATTGGTAACAAATAATTCTCACAGACATGTTCCCTTTTCGTTGCATGCATGGGTCCTGTACATGTACAATTCATGTTATGACATCGCTATCCCCGTTGTATCTTTTCTCCTGTGTATTGGTCAATGCCACTTGAGATGAAAACCATTGTTCATTGCCAATAAGCGGTTCCAGGGGGGATCCCTTTAGGGATTCGACACAAGAGATGTTTTTTTTTATTTTACCTGCCTCCGAGACAGGTGATATAAAAAAAACATCTCTAGCTTCGAATTCCAAAAGGGGTTTGAGGGATACGTAGGGTTAACTCCGCTACAAATTTGATATAGGGTTCAGACTTGCAAATGTTTAAAATCATACTCTGCCAAAGAAATTACCCTGTTTTGTAAACTCCTACCCCCCCCCCCATTTTCGGAGCTGAACCCATGTTATAGTTGAACCAAGTGGGTTCAAATAGACGTGAAATTTTTCCGGGACTACTTATTCACATTTTCAATATTTGATCTGCTCACTTTTAATGAATATAATATTATTTGTTTAAATGAGGATTTCCAGGATTAACATTCGGAAAATCACCTAATAATGGTCCAGGGTCCAGCATATGATG
>MJUU01014087.1:27912-38307 GCA_002080025.1 Modiolus philippinarum | reverse complement strand
AACAAAATCAAAAACAAAAAACAAAACAAACAAAACAAAAGAAAGCAAAACCAAAAACAAAAAAAAAACAAAAAAAATCTAACAAACAAACTTCAAAGGGAATTTTTTGGGACGCTATATTGCTGTACAGATATGTTAGTGACTGTTCTCGATGTGGGAAATTGAACGGAAAATTGTGTAGTGTAAGTCAACTTTATAAACAACAAAATAACCCGTCATACTCTTTCATTTTGCAAAAAAAACCCCAAAAAAAACAGTGATTCAAAATTATTTAATAGCATTATTTTTAAATGGCTGCTGTAAACTGGAAGCTTTTTTTAAAAAAAAAAAAACTAAATTTGTTATTATTTCATTTTGTTTGTGAAAGTGATACTTGCCTCGTCCGAAGGACACGTGACAACATGGGAACAGTCCTCCATGTTTGGAACACCTTTGCATTGCTTACATCTAACAGCTACGCCTGTTAAAGAACAACCATGTATTTTGACATTGTATTAATAGTATACAGTTATTATTCAGCTGTTTCTGCTTTAAAATGACACATTCCTTTTTTACATCCTTACTCTGCTGTGTAGTTAATTGAAATTACCTTAATAAGGTCATTTTGATTTATGGAAGTACTATAGGATTAAACACTAATTTTTAGGAAATTAGCTTTGTATAAACTCCGGCAGCTCACTCACAAACTGAATACAGTCCGAAGGACTTTATTTAAAGTTTGTGAGTGAGCTGCCGGAGTTTACATAATACCCTAAAAATCGGTGTTTAATCGGAGTTCCTATCGTTATTTATGTTTGTCTCTTGTTTTCATTATTGTTTTTCTGGTGCAGTTTGCTTGTAAATTGTGGCATGTGATTGTAGTTCCTGGCCATTGTAGGTGTTTGCTGTTTTCCTATTTTTGTAATTTAATCCTTATAATTCCAATTTTGTACGTTAAAATCTGCGTGATCCATCTAAACGACGTTTTTATTTGCTGCACTATATTTTTGCTGGGCGGATTAATAGGCAAACGGAAATATCGAAAAATATTTTCGTTTTCTATTCAATACGTTAGCCAATGAAAATGAACGTTACAATTATATTTGGAATTATTCTGAAACAAAAGTATCGTTTCGAGTAAAAGGATGATTTCTTCTGAACAGTAGTAACCTAGAAAATGTATGTTCTGCTGCACAATTTATTCATTAATTTAATATTTTACGAAAGGATATGGAGTAAATGAACATGAGACCATAACACATATGTGAACTCCAACAGCAATAATTTTAATGAGCTGTATGGCCATTTCGGAAATTAATTCCTCATCAGCAGCACTAGAACCCAAACAAAGGAAATACACAATTTCAAAAATGTTTTAAATGTATAAAACCAAACCAAATCCGAATAATCAGTAATATCAAATATAGCTAAGGACAAAACTACGATGGAGGGAGTTAATCCTAAGGTTTTAGAATTTACATAAATTTAGATAATAGTAATTGAACAAAGTGAACACATGAGATATTTAAGTCATGTACATGTATTTATTTACTGATTTTTTGAAAATGCGTTAAATCGAACTTTTAACGTTTTCTATTTATAAATAGATCCTATTGGTAATTAATTCTATATCAGGTTTAACCAACATTTCTTTTTATTGATTTCCAAATGTTTTTGTTTGATCTGCACTGGAAAGACATATGTTGTCGAAATACGTATATATGCAGAAACTAAATTCACAGTAACTTCGGTATCTTGTAATTTATCATTTATTTCTCATAAATATTAAAATACGTGAAGTTGCTGTGAATTTAGTTTCTGCCATATGGCCGTTAGACAACTTTCATAATGCAAATCATTAGGAAATCCACAAACCGAAACACAAATGTGTGTGTACAAGCTGACAGAGAACAAATCAACAATAAGATCTACGTGGAAAACTAAAATCAGCCAAGGACAGAGCCATACAAAATTTTCATAATTTTAGATATTTCAAGTTTCCTAATAAAGTAAGTTTTCGAGTCAGCACTGAAATAATGGCTACGATGAGAACATGACTCATAAGGTAGAACTCTAAAAATGAATCTTAACGTTAACTTCTATTGTATAACTATCTTGACCAACAGTTGCTCATGAATTCTATTTGATTAGTTACTTCTGTAATGCTATGAAGTCTTTATGGCGATTGCTGACAACAAAATTAAAGAAAACAACTTTATGAAATATTTTCGTCTTTTATCAATACTTTATTCAAACTTAATAAAGCGATTTTAATTTTACACTTAAGACATGTTTGTACATCCTGGTAATAGATACGTCTGAGATAGCTTCGAGACACCGCCTAAGAATGCATATATGAAGATCCCAAGTACATCATAAACTTGGTGATAAGATATGTATTTGGAAAAATCTTAAGATACTTTGGAGAACATCATCCGGGATCTTTTATCCTCCTAAGCAATTTGAATTTTGCCTTTATGGTTTTTCAAGGGCACATTCATGTCAAAGAATGTCGGAAATGGGAAAAGACAAGAAGTTGGTATGAGTACATAATTTATATTTTCATCAGATTCACTTTTATAGATTATGGTGATGTCTTTGTATCTTAGTGTTGCCGATGTTGCCATTGTCTTTGGATTATTTTTACCTTAGACTGACGGTACGGTTCTCACTAACTTTGCTGAACTATTCTTGTAATTAATTTCACATTTAATTTTCAAATCTTTGAGTTTAAACCGGGTAACCTAGGGAGGATTCAGACTAAATTTCAAATTGAAATCATAAAATTGTCTTATTGTTCCATCGTTTTCATCTTACTTTTCACAGCCCTTTTCTATCCCGACGAACAATGATCATATTGGAATTTTTTAGCTAAGAAAATATCGAAGACATCCTAAATATGAAATGTCTTTAGGAACTCGCGTCCAGTTAAGACACAGTTTGGTTCATCAAAACTTTACTTACAGTTCACTTCAATGCTAATTTGGGAAATGACGAGACTAAGAATAGCCAGCAACAGTCCTAGGCCTGAAAAATATCAAATTTATATATTCCCATCAGTTTACTTAAAATGATAAGGCAAAGTACAGCAGATTGGATCTGTAATTGAGTACTCAATTAACCACTTGAAAAAAAAAATGATGCCCTGAATTTTCGGTTGTCTAGCAAGAAACAAGAGATCCTTACTCTACTGGTGGACCTGATCTTACCCATTCTGATGAGAGATTACTCCTTGAAACACGTGTACAGCATAGCGAAATTTACATTTTACTATTGTTATGCAACTTAGGTATATTTTGTATTTTGAACCATTTGGCCGATGCCACTGCTGGTGGACCAGAGGTCCCCGAGAGTATTCACCAGTCCAATTGCCAGACTGACCTTGCGTTTTATAGAAATTTACTGTTTTATCAAAAATTTTCACACTTATAAAAACTAAGGCTTCATTCCCTTTATGGTACTCGATAGATATCCCTGGTACTGGATTTGACCTCCTATTTCGGTTTTTGTGGTAATGAGTACTTCTTTATGGACTACTTTTGGATGATGGCTTCCCATGTTATTTGATTCTAATGTAACAACGGCAGTAGAATACCGAAGGAACAAAGGGGTGAAATTCACAAAAATCGAAGTCCAAAGACAGGGCAAAAACGAGAACACAGAAAACAATGACGTTAGACACAAAAACAATGACGCCAGACAGACACAAAGCACAGAACCAGAAACCACAACATTCAGAACAAAGGCACTCACAGTGTGAACTCCAGTGAAACTGAGAGTGACATCAGGTGCTCCGGAAGGGTAAGTATGTCCTGCTCTGTTAACAGCACCCGTCACACTGTGGGTGATTCAATCCGGGAAAATGTCAAAGTCGGTAGTCAAATCCGGGAAGACGTGAATCTAGCTGAAAAAATCCACTTTCATTTGGGATACTGACACTGATGAGAGGTTACTCTTTGAAACAGCATAAGAAAATTTTCTGTTTTTATGCAACTTCGAACTTTTTTGTATTTTCTGGGTCCGTGTTGTTCATCTTTGTATGTATGTGTGGCTTTATTTTTCTTTTCAATGCCGTACTCGTGGTATGTCTTTGTTTCTTTGTTTTTAGACTGACAGTTCGGTTCTCACTTATTTCATTTTTTTCTAACAAAAAGGGACTTAAAAATAAAACTATATTAGGACCAAAAACATATCCTCTTAGGTTTTCTTCTCATATATCCATAACTTGGTAATGAGTTGTTATTGCTCCCCTTAGGGTCGTTGTCTCTTTGACACATTCCCTGTTTCCCTTCTTTTTTCTTAATGATTAATTCTTTCAGACTATTGCTTGATTGTGGTTTTCCATACAACAGATTTTAATGCGGCTCTTGAGAGGTAACTCCATGGAACACGTGCACAGTGTTACAAAATATTTTCCATTTATTTTACAACCTGGATATGTTTTTTTTTATTTTGGTAATAATTTAACTATCCATTAAATGTGGAAAGTTTGCAATATTTGAATTAAAAAAAAATGTTAAAATTATTTTCCTTCATGCATAGCTGTCCTTAGCCGATTCTGTTGGTCATTTGTTCTCTACCAGTTTTTACACATACTCCTTTTTAAAGATGTCCTAATGCTTTGATTTGATATGCACTGAAGAATCATAAGATGTCGAAATGACCATATGCAGTAAGTAAATTGAAAGTAACTTTGGTATTTTGTTATTCACGCAGTACTTTTCTATTTTGTTATTCACACAGTTGTTTTGTTCTTACAAAAGCAAAAGACCAACCATAAAAAAATTATTCAGTCTTTATCCAGATGAAGAAGAACACTCCTTCGCTTGGTTCTATCATGTATTTGCAAAGATTTAGACTCGTGTGCATTTACTGCATATCCTTTCATTGTTTTTGTTTACTTCTATTGAATGTTTAAGTATTTCTAAAACATGTAGCTTTCATTCGCAAATAACACAAAGTCAGCTTGAAGATCTGAAATGGTAGACATTGATAGAAGACTGAATTCCGAAACAGTTGGGTACTTTGTTAATGAACTAAATCTGGTCCCCTTATAAAACAATCAAGCTATACTAATCGTATAAATAAAGACTAAATAACTAACAGCTAAACGTCGTTTATTTAAATAAAGAATTTGTTTTGTGTAGATAGACTCTTACGAGATGGGAAAAGTCGGAAACGACAGCTAATTCCCTCAAATGTAGCAATTAAATGTCCAAATTCATTTCAAGTTTTTAACTACGTAGTATATGAGCACAGTTCGCTTATTATTTGTGGTGGTAGAGCGTGATGGAGTCGGAAGTGATTTCACCGGAAGTGACATAGACTGGAAATGCCATCACCGGGAGTCATGTGATCGGAAGCTGAAGTTAAGTGATTGGTTTGCGCATACACAACCGGAAGTGGTCCTATTTAAAGTCGTATTCGGCCATGTTGATGTTGAAATGACGTGAGTCATGGGGATGTATTGTATTTAAAGTTTCGATTGTAATAATTACCTCTTCGTGCATACAACGAATCTCAACGGATGAAGACCTCTGGAATGTTCCAATGTCATCATTCCATTCGACAGGTCAATCTTCTACGTAACAAACAATCACAACATAATTTAAAGCAAGAGATGGACAGCAACAGGATATGGAAACGGACTCCAGACATGTCCGAAGATTACTGAAGAATCTGGGTATACCACCAATGAAAGATCTAATGAAGAAGACTCAGATGGGGAATCGCCATTGGATATAATATTGACCAGAGTCATGAATGGTAATCAGTCCGAATATGAAGAACAAGTTGAAAAGTATATTGACGAAGGACATATGGAAGATAAAGCACGCAAACTTGGATATAAAAGATATTCCCGGAATAAAGAGATACGATGAGGATACATATCTCAATAATGTATTCTGGATAGAGTATATGCGTAAAGACATGGTGCATAGAAAGATAAAAGAGACAGCCCAGCGTGTAATAGGAGAGGAAAACTACGATACTAGAGAGACATTGAAGTATGCTGAGGATAAAAGACAGTATCTGTTTGATGAAGTATTGGATGAGTATGACCCACCATCGACAAAAGATACATGTAGCAAGGCCTCCATGTAAAAGATAAATAAATGACATTTTAGATGGGAAGAAGGCGTAATGCAGCCTATAACTATATAGTTATAGCCAGTCACAAGTCTGGTGAAACGCGGAGTGACCCTTCATGGATTGACAAAATATTGCCTTGATTCACATTTTGCTTTTTTTCTAAGCTAAAAGCAGCAGCAGCAGCCCCATCACCATAGCGAAGCAGCAGCAGCCCCATCATCATAGCGCAGCAGCATCAGTCCCATCACCATAGCGCGGCAGCAGCAGCCCCATCACCATAGCGCAGCAGCAGCAGCCCCATCACCATAGCGCAGCAGGAGCCCCATCACCCTAGCGCAGCAGCAATATAGTGAAATGAGCACGCGAGCACAGCCAAAAACGCACTTGTAAGCGACTCATGAGTACTGTTAGCATATTCGTGAACATAAACATCGATTCGTAAACAACATTAGTAAATCACGATCATCTCACCGAAGTCTCGGGTGAAATCAACAAACTATAAATGGCGAGTGAAATATTAACAAGACTTATCTTCCTTTATGAACGCGGAAGTGATATAACACATCCACAGGTAAAAAAGCACAGACAAAAATAGCTAGAGTTATCTTCCTTTGTGAAAGCGGACCTGATAGAAGACAGCAACAGATCAACAAATAAAAAAAAAATACCTTCCTTTATAATGCAATGACAACTGCGGAAAACATCCGAACGACCACGTCCGAGGCGTTCAGACTAGGGAAAATACCCGACTTCCGGATAAAATGGGAGCTTACAAGAGATACACACCCACTTCCGGTCAAGCATACGCGCTATACTAAGGTCATACAAGATCTTGCGGGGTCTTGTGTTCTTTCAAAACGTCATTTCCGGTCAACATGGCCGAATAGGGCTTCAAATAGGACCACTTCCGGTTTCGCATGAACAAACTCATTACTTCAACTTCAAGTCAAGTGACTTCCGCTTTCGGTGACGTCACTTCCGGGTTACGTCACTTCCTTCCACCGCGACAAATTATAAGCACACTATGCTCATATACTACTTAACTATTAATTCTCAATGAGTGTCAGAGTAACTACATTGTTCCCTGGAGCTACAAGACCCTCGAAGATATACCTTCTGACCAAAGATGATTAACGTGCCACATGTAGTATCACATTAATTTAGGGACCGAATTCATTGAGCTGCATCTCCTCAGTAATCATAAAAATGGATAATATTTGTTATATGAGTTATAGAAATGCTTTGTTCTTCCTAAATTCGTCTGTATTTCATTTTTTTCTTCAAAATCGACGATTTTTTGTTGAAAAGAACGTTACGTTCCGGAGCCTATAACCTTTCACGCGTGCTCAATACTGTTAATAACGTTCTTTAAGTACTAAAACTAGCGTAATTGTGTGGGAATTACTTTCAAAAATCACATACAAAAGAACATCATTTCATGGCCGGGCGTCCCTTTGATAACCAAGATGTGTTTGTGAAATACTATGCCCGGTAAAAACTATGTTTACAATACAAAATTAATGCTAAAAATTGAAATATACACTAGAAATCAAGGTTTAGTAGACATTTTACTAAGCTACATTAGATCTATTCACATGTAGAGTATCAAGCCTCTTGCAATTGAAATAAACAAGCTAAAAGCAAAATCTAGAATTTGACCTTTTAACCTTTGTGACCTTTGACCTGACCTTAGTGAAATTGTCATATTGCTGTTTAGCTTCAATGACCAATATACAGGCCAAATATGAAGGTGCTATAACATCTTGTTGAAAAGATATAGGCAATGTTATAGTTTTCTAATTGCACTTAGTGACCTTGACCTTTGACCTCAGCCAATTTTTTATGGTGGATTTGTACTAAGCTCTATTACATCTATTCACATTTAAAATATCAGGCCTCTAGCGTTCATAATTAACCAGCTAAGACAAAATCCAGGTTTTGACCTTTATAACCTCTGTGATCTTGACCTTTTGCCTCACGATAGTTAAATTTGCATAATGATGTTCAGCTATATATGATCAAGGGTACAGACATTGGAACCTCTTTTTCTTCTGGAAAAATAGAACCCCTTTTTTAATTTTTTTTTAATTTCGTGGAAAATTAAGGCATAACTGACAATAAAAATAAACCCTGAAACATGAACATGAAACCCCTTTTCACCGGTGCTCCCACCTTTGCCTCATTAACCGCAAAATGATGATAATAAAATGGATTTAACAAAACTAAAAACCAAATTTCAAGGATTCGAATGAAATCCTGTTAAAACAACCTGCCCTTTGGCGGATACGGGGGTTCCAGGCGTTGGAACACTTTTTTTTCCCAAGAAAAACTAGAAAATAGAACCCTTTTCTCGTTTTTTTTTTAATTTCGTGCAAAATTTAGGCATAACTGACAAATAAAGATAAGCAGTAAAAATTATCAGTAACCTCTTTTTTCTGGAACCTCATTAGAACCCCCTTTTTTGGAGGCTGGAGCCGCCAGTGCTCCCACCTCTGTCCTGGCGCCTCATTAACCATAAAATGATAATAATAATGATGTTTGTTATATAAAATACCTGGCCATTGGCGGGTCGGAAGGGGAGGAGGTTCCGGGTGTTGGAACCCCCTTTATCTGGAAAATAGAACTTCCTTTTGTTGGACATTTTTTTTTTTAATTTCATGCATAACTGACAATAAATCGGTCAAAAATTACCTGGAATCCCCCCTTTTCTGGGATCACATTGAATCCCCCTTCATATGCAGCATCATGGTAAATGTCGAAGGTGAAAAAAATTTTGTAACATTTTCTCAGCAGCTACATGTACTTATTAAGCCTTTTTAGATTTGGCATGTAGCATACATCGTCGGATTTGATATCATGTTTGCGCACTTAATTAAAAATTTTCGTAAAAAGTTTTCTCGGCGACTAGTTATCATATCTTGACATCACGATGTCAGTGTGTTTTCATAGAAATTAAAGTGCAACTGAGATAACCTTTCAACAATTTAACATATTCAATGAAGACATTGATAAATGAACTATTTTTTCGTTTTAAAACATATTCAGGAAAGCCAGGTCCATGTTGAAGGTTTTAAGTGCGCAGTATCACCGGTCAGCACTGTAACTGCAGACCATGAAATAGCACAGCAGAAGTTTCCACCTGTCGGTATAAGTATATGTTATCTGGATTTTGACATCTGTATATCGTAAAAATATTATCCTATGAGCCAGAATATGAAGCACAGGGGCGAGTGAGCACAGCGAACGAGCCCAAAGCTTCATATACTAGCGAGCGGGATGATGTTTTACAATATTCCAGCTTTCTTAAGTCAGATAACTTGTTAATCATCTTTTGTTCTTTCTTTCTGTACTGTAGTTTATTAGGTTTTGTGTCCTATTCTCCCAAGGTTGCGCGGGAAATGAGGTTCATTCCTTTTTTACAAAATGAGGAATGTTTTGTAGTTATTTTATGAATGCACAATATCTTATGTCGGCTAACGTTATTAGATTTAGAAATGTTTCGATCGAACCATGTTAGCAAATCGAAATAAAGTCTTTTTTTTATTCCAGAACCTCGCCATTCAATTCTGCACCTTTACATACCTCCCCAATTAAAATTGTGACGTCTAGGCACACAAATCAACTTTAATACAACAGTGACATTAAATAAATGAAAGAAAAGTAAAAACGTTGTATATGTACACATTTTTTTTCTTTTTCCTTGAAAATGTCTATCATGTCTATATATAAAATTAAAAACCAATGAGTATATATCAATAAAAAAAAATACAGTTTATTTCTATTTCTTTCCCACAAAGTCACTAACTAACATAAAGTCTTTTATATCCTTCTCACCAACCTCTACCCTTTACATAATACATTTTCTCAAGTCTTTTTGATTCATTCCTAGTTCTCATCACATCTAGAATTTTCCCTACATTGTGATTTTCACTAACGACATCTTCAGGTCCTTCAAGTTCCTCTCGTTCAGGTCGATCATTGGGATGAGTAAATGGCTTTAATCGATTGATGTGTACAGTTCGCAAAGTGTTTCTATCGACACAACTTTTCACAACAAACGTAACATCAGAAAGTTTTTTTCAGTAATTTCGAAAGGTCCATGCCAGTCATGCGTTAATTTAGGCGATAGTCCTGGTTTTCCCGACGATGTAAATATCAACACTTTATCAGTCACAATGTAATGTTTTGCTCGTTTTTTACATCATAAGAAAGTTTTTGTTTTTGTGCAGAACTTTGGAGATTGTCTTTAACAAGATTGAAAACTTCTTGTAGTTTAGTCAACATTTCCGATTTGTAATCGTCACTAGAAGTATATGTACTGTT
>MJUU01014087.1:11468-25102 GCA_002080025.1 Modiolus philippinarum | reverse complement strand
GTGGCATTTTAAAGTTTGTTTGAATTCACATTTATATGTGTAACATCCCGACGCTGCCACCATAATGTCACGAGGGTATAGGCACTGGTTCCATAAATTCAAGAGTGTCAAATATACATATTTATTATTTACAAGTTCCAATATTTACAAACTACATTATGTATAAAATATCCCAAACACATCCATTCAGTTCAACTTCCAACATAACAACTGTCTCAGATTCACACAGGCTAGCTTCATACCATTCTCACACTTAATAAATATATAAGATAGCTTGACAATAACTACAGACCGTGAAATAGCACAGCAGAAATTTACAACCTGTCGAGATAAATTTTGATTACTAGTCTGAACTATTTAGTAGAAACATAGTAAACATATCTGTGACTTTTATAAGAACTTTAACAAGTAATAAAAATTAGATAATCAATCTGACAAATTCTGCACCTTAACAAATGCATAGAATTCGAAACAAAGAATTTAAGTACTCACGAAATAGAAATATTTATGAAAACCATGAAAACTGATGTCCACAGTTTGCGTTGATTCAAGGACTACTAGAGTAATATGCCTTTCGATTTTATGCGTTTTCATATTACCAATTACAACCCTAATATTATCATCTTGCTCCATCAGAATTGTTGAAATTTTCCCGCGATTTCGCGGGCATCTTCCAGTGAACCTTAGAGCAGCCTATAACTTGGGTCATTGAAGCATAAAATGTAGGCCATCTAAAGCAACATCACTCTCCAAGACCCATCCACTACCTAAACTAACTGATGTGCCACATGTAGTATCACAGATGTGACTCTTAACGCAAACTATAACATGAATCATTGTAGCATAAAATGTAGGTCAGAGTGACCAATTATCATCTAAAGCACAATCACTCTGCTAGACGCATCCACTGATCAATGATCATTTGATGTGCCACATGTAGTATATAAGATAATAAACGTAACGCAAACTACATGTATAACCTGAGTCATTTAAGCATAAAATGTAAGTAAAACTAGGGAAATTAAATGCCCCCGCTTCCATCATTCGAGTTTTTCCCAATGTGTTTATATTCAAGTTTTGGATAAACTTTAACTACTAGTTGGGTATATGACATGGATATTTAATTTCTAAGCACTTGATATTACTATGGTGTTTGTATTGTTTGAGGTGTTGTCCAGAATAACAGTTCCAGAACACACATTTGATTAAATTGCCTAGCTTAATTACCCCTAAAAATCATAAATTTTGGCCAAAATCTAAACCATAACATTATGCGCATCTTCTATCCATGCCTTATCACTGTGCAAAGTAAAATAAATGCAGCATAAATATTGTGGGAGGAGTTATCCGGAACAACAGTTCCAGAATACACATTTCAATAAAATGGCCAAGCTCAACTAGTCCTAAAAATAACAATTTTTGGCCACAATCTAAACAATGACAATATGCACATCTTCAATCCATGCCTAATCACTGTACAAAGTAAAAGAAATTAGCATTAATATTTTTGGAGGAGTTATCCGGAATAATAGACTATCAGAGATGGGACGGGCGGACGGACGGACGGAATTATGGACGAACGGACGGACCGACGGGGGTAAAACAATAACCCCTGACTTGTTGTCGCGGGGGCGCAAAAAAGGTGACCCCATGTCCGTTGGGCGAGGGGAGAATAAAACACTGCCTAAAGAGATAACTAAACTGAATAATCAAATTATGGAATACATTATGAGCCCAGGCAAGTCAAATTATTATTTTATATAAACATTTCGTTTTTACTTTGACAAAATTCATTTGACCTTATTCAGACACCTAATTATTTCTCAGTGATAAAATTGGAAATTTACTGCTATTTGATGCAAGTTTGATAATCTTCAAAACAATAAAAGTCTTCTTACCTGTCATTGTTGGCCTTTTAATATGAACTCTGAGGTTATCTTGTGTGTTTCTGACAATGATAATTGTGCACTGTAAAACTGATTACGTTTGTGATACGGTAATGGTAGTTAGATACCACAGTAGTCTCAAAACTTATATTTTAGTATGCATGTGTTATCTAAAAACTTGCATTGCAGCCCTGTAGAATTTCTACATAACTGGACTTCTGATGAAATGTCTTCAAATTAGGTGAAAACGCATCTCCTTAAGTAGGTATATAGAATCTATCCTTTCAAATCAATGATTATAATAGTTCTTCTGTCAAAAGACTTCAATATTTTTAAAAAGCTCGAGCTTAAGCAACAACTTTTATGTTTAAGCCTTTAGAATATAGAACTATGATAATTAATAACTTCTATATGATATATATGTTTTTAAATGTTTCCGAATTTAACACCGAGATTCCATAGAAATGAAATCGACAACGCAGTGGAAGTCAAAGAAAAAAACAGGGTGTTCACTAGGAATCTTAGATCAATAAACTATATATCTATGATTGGAAAATACTTATTCTCCCGTGGGCCAGGAGTAGCATGGCCATCATTAGACACTGTGTCATATAATTAGCATTAAATCACACTATCGATGGCATGTTTTGCTTACTGATCAAATACACCCTTAAGTAATTTTAAAGTGAACAGAAGAGACAATTCACTATTAAACCTGCAATGTAACACGTATGCTCTATATACATGTAGGTTATTGCTTACTTGTTCTTGAGAGAATTTGTCATATCGATGCACTATAATAGTTTTAAATTTTGGCAATATTATTTTTTTGTAATTTCTTGATTCTGACCACCTGGTTACTGTGCCCACATCTCTTCCTTTTATTATGCTAAGTTTTTTTAACTTTTGACACGATTCCTCTGGTTGTTTAAATGTTGTATTCGTCTTCTATTATTTTTTGTCAGGCTACGGATGACAGCAGTTGGAAGAACACTTTGCCAGTTGATTTTATGTTTGATGACGATCCCGCATCCATGAGTCATAAAACATGGATGTCGCGTTGTTCGACATCTAGCGATTAATTCCACTCGAACCGGTGCTAGGAGCCATCTTGAGATTGCTATGAGGTATGAGCATATCTTATTGCTGAAGGCCTCATTGTGACTTCAAATGAAGAACAACAATAAAAGCGTTGAACCATTGCTTGGTTTTGCCATGCTGTTGTAGAGACTTTGACTCATGTGAATTTACTCCTTATCACTTTATTGCTTATAGGTATTTCATTACTATCTGGTATTACGAATACAAATCTTGTCAAAACAAAAACAAAGAAAAGATAACAGTAAACACAATGGCCGAAAATTACAATCACATGCCACAATCCACAGACGAACTGCACTAGAAAAACACAAATGATAAGATACAAACATAAATTACGATAGGATAGGTCGGGATAGCCGGACTTTGTACCGTCACTAACACCGGATCTCTGGATGTCAAAACCTTCCCTTTCTCTATCCCATTTCCCTATAGCATAACTTACATACGAATAAAACTTAATTCAGGTAATGCAATTACTCTTCTATTACATGTAATGCTAATATCGAGAAGAATTAGCCTAGCAGCTGTGACAGTTCCACTTTGCTTTATTGCTATGTCCCTTGTGGACATATATTAACGGGGGACTTAAGCATTTTTGTAGATAATGAAATAAGAAAATTCTTTAGAAAAGGGCCTAAATATCGCCCACCTTCGAATAAACTGCCAAGCTTGTTTCGACATTATTAAAGACTCGGTAACAAACTATTATATAAAATGTTGCAAACGAAAAAGTGCAGACAAACACGCTGTTGGGTGTGGGGTTTCCTCACCGTTCGGTGGCTTTGAGTTGTTATTATTCCCCTTTGGGTCGTTCTCTCTTTAACACATTCCCCGTTTCCCTTCTTTTTTTCTATCTTAATATGTTTAAAGAGTAAGTAAAGTCACCAACATAATTAATTTCTATAAAGAAAATTATTATGAGTCACCACCTAAGCTGTCTGTTGACAGAATTAAGTCCAAACTGAAAGAACGTGGTGAGAAATATGTGTTTGCACCTGTCAACAAAGCTTCAAACAACGTTGACATCATCTGAAAAAAATACTATATCGATGTAAAAAAAACAAAACAAAACAAAACAAGAAACAAAAAAAAAAAAAAAAAATTAACGCATCGGCCAAGTCTAGTACTTTTAAACGCACAAATTATGACCAGAAAACGCTCACCAAACATTATTACAAGGATACAGACCACCTAAAGTTAGCACCCTACCTACTATGTACTGGATTCCTTAACTTCACAAAAACCCCTACAAACATCGTTTTATTTCGGCTTCGAGAAATTGTTCTACCACAAATTTGTCCATCCATTTAACCTGTGCACTCACTTGTATAAAGAAATTCGGTATAAACTATAATTGTAAAAAAACACTTATTAAAAATCTGGTGTAAATTACTTTTGGAGTGTAAAAACTTCTATTGAAGTTTTAGATAAATTACAACCTATAGAAAGACCAGTTTCATCTATTGACAGTTGGGATTTTTCTACCCTTTATACAACCCTTCCACATAATTTGATTAAATACAAATTCGGTCAGCTTATTAAATTGTCTTTTAAATTTTCATGCCTTTAGTTTATTTGCTGTAAAAAAAGCAAGGATTCTTCTCCAATATTTCTTACAACTATTATTGCTCCTGGACATGTGATGATATGATAAAGTCACTGAACTCACTGAATCCCTTGCTAGACAACATTAATGTTCGTTTTGGCACCATTGTTTATCATCAGGTCATTGGAATCCCCATGGGTCCTACTTGTGCACCTCTCATTGCAGATCCTTTTCTGTTATTTTCAATGATAATAGCAGGTACATTGACGATATCCTTACTTTTGACAATCCCCATTTTTAGCTTATGTCGACATCATTTACCCACAACCACTGAAACTTAATAAAGCAAACAATGATTCTAAATACTGCCCTTTTCTGGATCTAACTACCATTACTGAATGTGGTAAAATAAAAACTAAAATTTATGATAAAAGGGATGATTTTGATTTTACTCTTTCTAAACGGCGACGTTCCCCTTGCTCCATCCTACCGGGACGTAACTTACATTCTTTACGTAATAGCGGATATCGACGAGATATTCTGAACAAATCCGTTAAATTGGCTTTGAATTCTAGTGACTTGAAGACTTAACATATATACTGGCCTCTCACTGATACTACCGATGTCTACCGAAATACATGACGACTCTTTATCAAACCCTTCGGGGGGTTTGAGTTTGATTTTTCTTCCGCAGTGCGACAGTGTTTTACAAGCAGACTAGCCAGCAGACTAGGTTCCTTGAGCTAGCCGTCAGTTTAGCAGCGAGCACTATTTGACACATCTTTCTAAATTACGTTTTGTCATGTGCTTTTCTTATACAAGATAGTGGTCATTGAGTTAGTATTCTACCTGTATTGGGTTTTATTCGCATGTTTATTATACTATAGGGAAACGGCAAAGAGAAAGGTGAAGTTTAGGTACCTTTGGCACGCGATAGTAACAAAATGCGATATAACTAGTATTTCGAACGAAAACTAGGGGTTTTCGGGCAAAATACTAGGTATACCGCATGTTAACTAGGGGTTTCCGATCGGTATACATAGTATCTCGCCGAAAACCCTAGTTTCCGATTGAAATTGAACATCCGACGAAAACCCCTGGTTTCCGATCGGTATCGGAAATTCGTGTTTAAACCGTTCATAGTTTTAGTCAATGAGAAACGAGAAACGGAAATCGCTATTTGATATTTAACGTTCATCCAATCAGAAACGGAAAACGGTATTCAGAGTTTAATTAATTCGTCGGAAACCCCTAGTTTCCGTTCAATTTCAATCGGAAACTAGGGTTTTCGGCAAAATACGATGTATACCGATCGAAAACCCCTAGTTTTCGTTCAAAATAATAGGTATACCGCATTTTTGTTACCATCGCGTGCCATGGGTACCTATAAACCGGTTAAACCATACCACTTGTTTTTGCTAGTTCCGGTACCTATTCCGGCTATCCCGAGTTCCTATCGTTATTTATGCTTGTCCCTTGTTTTCATTATTGTTTTTCTAGTGCAGTTCGCTCCTAAATTGTAGCATGTGATTGTAATTTCCGGCCATTGTAGGTGATTACTGTTATCCTGTTTTTGCAATTAAATAACAAAATACCGAAGTTGTGAATTTAGTTTCTGCATATGCGCATTCCGACAACTTATGTCTCTTAAATGCAGATTAAATCAAAACATTTAGAAATCCATAAAGTTAAAAAAAATATTTTCGTTAATGACTGAATATATATTTACACAAGCTTTGTTTATCAGCAAAAGCGCGTCTATCGGGAATAAAATATATGAAATGGGGGTGATAACCAAATTACCGAACAGAGTGCTCAAGAGCCAAAGTCCGTGAGACAAAAAGACAAACCAGGTTGAAACCGGCATTTATGAAACATTTTGAAGGTTTTCTCCTACAGAATTGCCAGGCGCGGCCAAGGTGAGGTATAAAAGTCCCTGTCTATACAGAATTACAGGTCACAGCACTAGACGCCAGGTTGATAATAACTGGAAGCGAACTATATGAAGAAACACAGCGTTCCATCCAGTATAAGACCCATTCTTTATTACTGGACAAAAGACCAGAATCACTTGGGTCGTATAGAAGGCTAGATTTCTTGAAACTAATATTTTCCCCCTTAAAAGTTGCAATTTAATTTTTGAATTAACTTGTGGTCGACCTGATTCAGCTGAACTATTGCTGACTTAAATACAGCTCTTACTAATCAATCAATCAATCACAAACAAATCTGCGTGTAAAAGTTAGGTTTCAAGGTCAAAAGAGATGTATTTTTATTTGAATTTGCATCTTTTCATCGGGAAGACATAAAGTATGAATATATTGTTAATGAATTAACCCTAGTTGTAAATGTAAAGTGTTCGAACAAAGCAACAAACTGATTAAGGTATTGAATAAAAGGAAAGGTAAAACACAAAATAACGAAGCTACTGTAAATTTAGTTTCTGATTATGGCAATTTCGACAACTTATGCCTTTTCAGTGTAGATCAAACCAGAATACATGGAAGACCATTATCCGAAATATGTATAAATAATCAATGAAGGGATATGGAGTAAATGCACAGAGGACAGAGTCTCTACAAATACATGCTAAAAGCAAGCAATTGAACGACGATTTTATTGTTGTTCTTCATCTTGAGGTGACCATGAGCTACATTTACATTTCATCATGCCTGCCAGTTTTCGACAAATATCGCCCACCATCTAGTTGTGTCCAATCCTGCACACGTATTAGCTATCCCAATAGAGATTCATGTTTGATAACTATTTGAAATAAAAACTGTTTAATATGAGTTTGAATGAAAAGTTTCCTCTGAATAAGAAAAAACAAGTAACCATATCTTAATCTTGAAAACAGTGTGTGTCTAAATTTCTTTTTCGCTAACTGAGCTAATACAGAATGAACTTTTTTTTTTAATTTGTTTCTAGCGTTTGAAAAATAACCGTGGTTTTCACTCTTACTTGGTATTGGTTAACCCCCATCCCCACCCCTATTCACCATCTATTGGCAATTTTCATGAGTATTTATTGATCTTTTTGAGAGCAATTAAATTTTGAAATACTTTTACACTTTTTTCAATTAGTATGATCTAAATTTATGTAAATTCTAAAACCGAAGGATTAACTCGCTCCATCATAGTTTTGTCCTTAGCTATATTTGTTATAAGTTATTATTCGAATTTCGTTTGGTTTTATGCATTTTAAACATTTTTTGACATTTTGGATTTCCTTTGTCTGGGTTCTAGTTCTGCTGAGTCCACATTTCGTAAAACATGAAGTACACATGACTCAAAATAAGACGTTCCTTACAACTAATCATATAAAGGTTGCATACCAATTTTGAAATCAATCCCTCTATAGAGGCTGAGAAAACTGCGATGAAAAAAAATTCATGATAAACTACATTTATTAACTAAGTCTACATTTCATTTAATAGGAAGAACAGATCTTACACCACTCAAAACAGGATGTCCCTTACAACTAACCGTATAAAGGCTGCATACCAATTTTCAAATTAATCCCTCTTATAGAAGCTGAGAAAACTGACGAAAAAATCATGTTTCGCAATATTTCGTGACCAAGTCCACATTATCGTAAAACAAGAAGTACACTTCCTACAGGACTCGAAATAGGAAGTACACATCCGAGAGGACTCAAATACAAATGTAGAATAAATTATCCAGTCTTTTCTTCATGTCGTCAATCTCCCTTGTCATATGTCTTCTCACAAAACATACCACGAGTAATAGTAGGGTGCCCAAGAGACCATTTTTTCCGATTTTGGGTTAACGGAATAACACACACCTGCATTATACATGTTTCGAAAGAGAATACAATTGCGCATTGAAATGACGATGTCGTAGTTATTTTGCAATGGTGACATTTTATTTTAAATGTGTAATTATTTGGAAACCCCTTTACATCGGGGACAACCATCGTCAGGGGTCTGATGGCTGCCCCCATAAACTAATATTTACAATTAAATGACAATAATACAAATCTAAAATAATACATAACTGTTCATATTTAAAACAATAAAAGTTCTCATCTATACCAATCATTAAAATTGATGAATATTAAAATTGACCTTCTAAGTTACATAAAAATATTATTAAAACATAATATTATACTAAACATTAAAAATCTAAAATTTCATTTCTTATCTTAAAAGCGGAGGAAAGAAATTATTGACCAAGGGCGCAGCATTTAGAACCAAAACTATCAGAAAATAAAAATCCTTGGTCACCAATTAAAAACTGTAGCTTTTGGAACGATGAAAGCTCATTAAAATCAAAGTTCAAATGATGTTCATTAAACACCTCGTTAGCTTTTTTAAAAACAACTCGGCGGACATCTTGGTATTTAGGACAATCGAGGAAGAAATGAGGTAAATCTTCCCGTGTATTCAGAGATCACAGTTTACATTTATCTGAGTCAACCAGAGACATGCGAAAAAGTACGGCATGTAAATGCAAGCAGTTTAAGACGAATCGATTCGAAATCATTTGCTTCGGAAATATATATTTTCCGTAGAAAATTAAATGTTTTGAGGTTGACATTACCATCAAAATAATGGTCAAGGCCCAGTTCATTAAATATGTTACGGAAGAACATTTTATATTCGATATTAGTTGAAGTCTTTAGTATATTGAAAATGAATTCGCATAGTCGATCATCTAGGAGCTCGTTAAAACGTGCGAAATATGAAACTCGTTGCCTGTTCATAAACGCATTGATTGGTTCCCAAACAAGTTCACAAAGTAGAGCTGACTTTGGAACATTCTTTTTAGTATTAAATATCAATTTTCCCAATTTATACTATATAGTTTCCAATGCTTCAATGTGTGCATTGGACGTCGGAAACCAAACCGTACAACCATGTGAAACAGAAGGGCGGAAAACACTCTTCCAAAGGGCGTCCCCAAAATTGAACCGATTGAAGAGGCCATGCTCTGCTAGTATTCGAATACAGTAATTCAGTTTTCTTTCTGAATTTTCTTTAGCATACGATTTAATGTGATAATTGAATATAAGAGATCTAGAAAAATAAACTCCTAAATATTTATATTCATTCGCCTCTTCGATCGTATCTTGGCCGAGTTGCCACCGTTTATATTTATTCACCCTCCTACCTATAACTTTTTTGAATTAAAAGACAAAGTCCACTTATTTACGAAAGAATAAGCAACATCTAACATCCGTTGAAGATCGTGTTCAGACTCTGCGATTAAGGCTATATCGTCTGCAAATAACAGGCAGTTAATAAGTTTACCAGCAAGACAACTTCAAATGCCTTGTTTGTTTAGCATATCGACTAGGTCATTCATGAGAATGGAAAACAGGGTCGGAGACAATACACAACCTTGTTTCAACCCATTTTCTTGATGAAACCAATCAGTAGAGAAGTCCCCAAATACAACCTTATTTGAGACCCCATCATACATGGAGCGTACCAAACGCCAACATTTACCTTGTATTCCCTTATCCCACATAATTTTGAAAAGCCCGTCCCTCCATACTCTATCAAAAGCATTTGATAGGTCTAAAAATGCGATGTATGTATTTTTCCTTAAACTCTTTTGGATCGAACATAAACCATGTAGAGTGAAAATATGATCTTCAAGTCGCCTATCTTTACGAAAAGCACCCTGAATTTCTGCCAGGATGTCATTTTCTTCCAAATAATTTACAATACAATTCTCCAGTACTTTAGAAAATACTTTGTAAACGTTAGATGTAAGTGTAATAGCCCTATAGTTATCCAAGTCCATCGTAGAACGGGATTTCAATATAGGTTTAATTATTCCCATTTTCCATTCCGACGGGATAACTTCTAAATCTGAAATTGTAGTAATACTGGACAAGAGAATTCAACATAGAACTACCACCATATTTTAAAAACTCGTTTGGGATACCATCATCTCCAGTAGCCTTTCCATTAGCCAACGACTTCATTGCTTTTTCGATAGTTTCAGATGAAAACTTAATCGGAATATGTTTATCAGAAGGAACCAAATTTCGGTCCAATTTATTTAATTGTTTTGTTACGGAAAGTTTGAAGCCGAACTCCTGGTTCAAACCAGAAGGGTTACTAATATAACTAAAATAATGCTTCAAAGCGTTTTCTATTGGACCTTCTTTATTTAAAATGACATTATGATTAGACGGGTCTATGATTTCCGAAACTGACCTTTCTTCGTGACGTCCTTTCAAGAAATTCTAAAAACCTCTGCTCTTATTCTTGGCAGAGACACATTTCCTATGAAAATTTAATCGTTTTACCTCTGCTTCCTTACGTTTGATTGCTTCCTGGAGTTTCTCCTTACGTTTTCTGTAGGATTCAGTAAGGAGCAAACCAAGGGAGCTATCTGCCTGATGCCGCTTGTCATGGACTCGTTTAAGTCGATTTGCTTCTCGCCGATGTTTAAGAAGTGTATCAAGGTTCTTATCCCAAAAATTTCGATACTTCGCGTTTTTAGGAACTTTCCGACAGTCTTAGAAGCGGCCTTATTAACCTTATTTTGCCAAACATTCCACAGTTTGTCAACATCCAATCAGTCTTATCGTCAATCTTCCACTTACTTAACGAAGATGTTTTTGAGTGTTTATGTCTTTGCGTAGATCTCGAAAATTTCAGATTAACTCTGACAATAATGTGATCACTATAAAGATCGAGAGTACCATTTTCGTCTACAAAGACAGACGTGATACACTCCGCAAGATTATCAGAAAACATTATGTAATCTAGAGTAGACCTCTGATCATTCATTACACGAGTGTCAAATCCCATTGCAAAAATTCATATTAGAGAGAGCAAGGAAACTCGCTTCAATGAACTGAATAAGGCGTTATATGACTTAGTTTCATGAGCTATGATATTCGTATCTGAAAACTCGCATTTACATACACACTTACCGTAAAAATCAACCATAACAACAATCTCGTAACCGAGATTTTTTTAATGCCGATACGTTCTCTAATAACTCATAGAATAGTTCATCTGTAGTTGACTTTTTCGTGCCATCGTTTGGAAAATAAGCTACGCATACGGCTGTTTTGAGGCCATTGATAGACACTAAAACCCATAAACATTCGCGGCGATCGTTTTTACTTTGTAATAGGTTATCGTCGACAACCGTTAAGGAAGGGTCAACGCACAGACCGATACCACCCTTCTCCTTTCCTTTTGTTCGACATTTACCAACCCAGGAATATTTATCACTGAGTTTACTTGGTCTATCGTCAGCACGAAAAAACGTCTCAACAAAACCAAAAAGATCCGTCTTATCTCTTTCAAAGATTCTGTTAACTTCGCGAATTTTACTACTCAATCCCCGAACATTCAAGAAATCTAATTTAATCTCTGACTCTGACACGGACTGGTTTTTACCTTTTTTTCTTAATTCCCCTTTTATGTTTACGAATACAAATACGTTTCTCTAAGTTGTCATTTGATTTCGAAAGGCTTACATTAATATCGGCACAAACTTGGCCGAGTTCCTAATACGTACAGTTTCTAGCTTTGTGGCCAATTCTAAAACATTTGTTACATTCCACATACGTACCATGATTGCACACTGCTTTAGTGTGTCCTAGCTCTCCACAATACCAACACTTCACCTGAGCTTGTGACCTACTGTCTCTTTGAAATTTACCTGTTTTGTGCTGTCTGTATTTGTTCCTACGGTTTTCTGGACCTTCATACCTTTTCCGATTTCCTATCACCGCCATATTTCGTCTCTGAATCCTCTAACTTGCTTACCTGGCATATGTTTATTTTGTACCCTTTTTACAACACTTCTTATGATTGTTTTTGCTTATCTTAAGCTCTAAATTTGCTGCAAATTTTTGAGTACCTTTTTTGTTAAGATGGATACCATATCTGTGAAGGATACTAACATTTATTGCACCATTTCTGTTTCTCACTGTATCATCATTCTCAACAAAAAGGACATTTTCATCATTTGCAATTGTTTTTAACACACTGTTACCAATAGCTGTATTACCATTTTTGTCATCAAGACGTGGACAAAGGCCAGATATAACTACATCGTTTGATACTGATTGTGAAATCTTCAAGAGATTACAATAGTCATCTTTAAACACAGATTCATCAAAATCAGAGTCAACACAATCATTACTGCCTACAAGCAAAATTAAATTTTCATACATAACATCATTTGGAATACATATTAAGTTAAAATGTAAAAACTATGATGCTACAATTTAAATTTGTTACAGATCAATGGGGATTCAGATGTCTTGATCATATTTGTTTTCACCATGTAAGTTGTTTGTTCTGGTAAAGTAATTGCAAAAAACAACGGAAGCAGAATTCTGAAGGAACAAAGGAAGTGATGATTGCAAAAATCAAAGTCCATAGACATGGCAAAAAGGGAACACAAAAAACTAGACAAATCAAGGAATTGACACAGTCACAAGACACGGAAATAAAAAGACGACACTCAGAAATAAAATGAAAACTGGGAGTTACATCAGGTGCTCTGGAAGGGTTAGCATGTCATGCTCCACTTTGATTGAAAAAAAAGAATGACAAATGATTGGTAAATAACGACATCACTTTACTTTGAAGGTTCAGATGGTTCATAATAAACCTTAAGAAGCATCGGTATATTGTTATGGAAAATAACGCAGGAAAAAAAACAACTTTATTTTAATGCACATTAACTGCACTGTTATCTTTGACATGATTTATTCCTGTAAAATGATTCAAATGGTTACAAATTTTAACATTCAAGAAAAACGTACAAAACTTCAGAAAATGATGCATTTTGTTATTGCCTCATGCACTACTTACAGTTAATGTTAAAAGTAAGACTATATGGCTCTCCAGCAATTGTCAGACGCAAAGATGAACTTTATAATTTGCTATTGTTCTTATAGTCAGTAAATTAATTTTGAATTGTACTGAATATAATTAAAGTAACGAAACCTTTTTTTCTATTTATTTTCTATTTGCTTTAGAGACAAAGTATAGTGAATAATAATTATAATGATAATAATTACAAATCTGAAAAAACAAACATACAGATGGGTGCAGTCGCAACGTTCCAAAAAGTGCACTTAAAGTGAACTTGAAG